>JAPYZJ010001545.1:0-28255 GCA_030522765.1 Ophioninae sp. B BG-2022a
CTTAAATAATGGCGTTGGATTCGTATCGATATCTCGTATAGTTTTCCCGGAAAGTCCACTTGAAAAATGGCAAAAAAAGAGGCAAAGGGGTATGTATGGGAAAATTGGCAAAAATCGATGGTCCAACTTTGAAATTCTGCCAATAATCGAAAAATCGTCGGATTTCAATAATTAAAAAAGCATTTTGAAGATAAAATCATGACGAAGAGATTCAGCACAGAGTGGGGTGCCAAATCTTAAACGAAAAAAAGTTATCGATGATTGAGTGAAAAAACTTTTTTTGGCCTAGAATCCTAAAAAATTTTGGATTTTTAATATTTTTTTACATGGTCTATTTTGATGTAATTTGATGCCTTGAGCACGAATCTATCATTAATTTTGCCAAAAACCCAAAAATTTCATGAAAAAATCGTGTTTTTAGATGTTTTTCACGATTTTTCCATGAAAATTTTGGAAAGACGGAAAGACATATATCATTTGAAGAATTTCGATTAATTATACATTATACAAAATAAAAATAAAGTAGTAAATAAAAGTAATAATAGAAAAAATGTTATAAACATATAATAAATAATAATAATCTATCTAATAAAACTATGAGAGAGAGAGAGAGAGAGAGAGAGAGAGAGAGAGAGAGACGAGTATAAGCTGGCACGTGTACTGGCGAGCAGCAGAGCGTAATCGAGCGTGACGGTAATCGAAGTAGGGATTAGCGTTGCTGACCCTTCGATTCACTCGAGTACGTAGACAAGGTGAATTCACCCGTGGATCGTCATTCATCCCACGTAGCATTCGTTTCATTAGCGAATCCATCGATACGTTATCCGATTTTTATTTCAATTACAAACGGAAGGATGAGAGCTAAATGTTAGCACGGTTGAATGTTACCGTCGGCTATCCGACGAAGAGTCGTGTACCGTATCTCTCCCCTTGTCGAATGTAAATCTCTTTTCCGGCTGGTGAGACGAAAGGGAAGTCTGGGTCGTAGAATGCTCGTAGTTCCCTCTCAACGAATCCACTCTTCTTTCCCTCGGTCTTCCACCGCTTCGAGTAGCATTGGCTCTCTTGGTCCGTCTACTCTCACTCTCTCAGTCTCGAGGCTCGAGATGCTCGTTGCATCAGCATCGTCCGGGGGAGTGGCGAAAAAATGCATAGAAAAATGTTTGCGCTCAGACGACGACTCGAAGACAACGGCCAAGGAATTGGAGTCGCACGAGGAAGCGAGCCTACCGAAGGAGACCAAGACGACGCCGTCGGTTACAAAGATACCAACGAAACTGGCACCGCTGAGAAAATCGTCGATCGACTCGATCGTACGTACGAAAAAGGACACGAGTAACGATCGCTTCCATCGACGAGTCTCGATCGAAGCTTCGAGATCGGACAATCCCATCAGCAGTCTAATGATCGATCGCGTATCGCGCGATTACTCCAAAGTTCTTTTTCAAGATCCTAAATTTTACGAGACCCCCCAATTGATCGACAGCCCGGAGAGAGAGTCCAGACTTAAGGAAATCGTCAAAAGATCCGAATCCATGAGCCCCAGATACGAGAAAGACTGGGAACAATTGTCCAGTAAATTCACCAGTGAGGAGAACGTCATCGATATCGATAAACTGAGCGTAAGCTCGTTCACCAGATCGGAGACGAGATCCAGCAACGAAAAATTCGACAAGGAGAAACATCCGAGAAACCTGAGCCAACAGAGGGAACTCACACTCAGCGGCGGAGGCTCGATGTTCTTGAAGAGCAACAGGAGTCGAGACGCCACACCTTGTCAAGAGTCCGGTAAAATCGAAGATTTTCAACGAGCCTCCAACGCTACGAGTGCCAACGATAACACGGCGAACCTTCTTGGCGAAAGACCCAAGTCGATTCTACGCGAGAAACCAGCCGAAGTAGGTGAGTACGACAACCCGTAACTGCTTTCGACCTCCAAAAATAGGTAGACCGTAATGTTCTGAAACGAAAAGTCCTTACGCACTTTTTCCTCCGATGTACCGTTCGTCCGATATCGGAGAATCAGTGAGCTCTCGCTTCCAAATTTTCCGATCTCTTCGAAGCATATCGGCAAATGCCACAATTTAAAAAAATTGACGAATCATAGCCACCTTTTCGAAAAGTTTCATTTCGAGCTGTGACGCATTGCAGAGGAGAGGCCAACCGACGAGGAACGGAAGAGCGTTCGTTTCGATCTCGAGAAAGGTCCCGACGACATTAAATTTACTTTCACGAGTTTCGACGACGAGGAGAACGCAACGAATTCGGATTCCGAATCGGTCGCTCTGGACAGTGGATTGAGGAAAGAATTATTCAATCCGAGTCTCCGGCGAGTCGACTCGCAGCCCCGGATCAGTCCAATCGTCGGTAAACGCGCCGCGAACGCTTGGTTGATGGACCTCGACTCTCTGGACGGCGATGAATGCGACGAGAACGAGGTCGAGGCCGAATCGAAGCTCACCGAGGGACAATCCGCAGAGGCCAAGGAAAATCAACCAGCGGAAGTTAAATTTCACGTAGAATCGGAACCGGAAGACGGTGACAGCATCCACGAGGAAGAGGACGCAGAAAAGGACAACAGGGACAGCGAGAAAAACGCTTCTTCGGAGAAGATAACCGTAACATCGAAACCAAAAATAATCGGTCGAAGATTTCTCGTGGAGAACGTTTCCGAAAAGGAGCATCTGAGCCAATCGACGAAAGAGGACAGCAACGAGGTCGACGGTGACTATCCGCCGAGAAACAAATTCGGCAAAGTCCGGAACATCGATCTCTTCTCCAGGAGTGAAACCGACAGCAAGAGCAGTCTCCGCGGTGACTCAAGGTCGAGCATCCTGGAGGACATAAGACGCGACAAGGAGATCATGATGGAGAGCATGAAGCGAACGGATCAGCGGGCCAAACGAGACAAACAGCGAGAACGGGAGAAAGTCTATCAAATGGTGAAGCTCCGTCAGGATCTCGAAACGGTCAATCAGGAACAACGGGCTCGCGTCTCAAGATCCAACTTCGAGGACACCAGAGATACCATGGCGAATCACCACGAGCGTGACTTGCTCCTTTACAAACGGGAATTGGAGGCTAGCCTTGAAAATTCGAAACGCAAACTGGAGGAACACTTCGCCGAGGAGAAAACGAAGCTGGAAGCTGAAATCGACAGCCGAATGGAAGACTTGAGGAGGGAATTGACGCGCAAGGAGGAACAGGAAATCGAGAAACTCGTCGCTGAAATGTACGAGCTGAGAACGGAAAATCTGAAGAAAGTCAGGAACGAACTCGAGATTTGCTACGAAAAGGAAAGACAAGACATCCTGGAGAACCTCAAAGTCGAACTCGATCAACGGAAACGCGAATTGCTGGAACTCCGAAATCAGGAAATGGAGAAATTGCAGAACGAGCACGAGGCTGCATTAACTGAGCAGAAGACGATGAAAGCCGAGCTGGTCAAGCAGCAGAACGAAGAGATCGACGAAATGAAGGCTCAGCTGAAGAAGGAATTCGATGACTTGAGGAACGAATTGAGGGCCCAGCAGAGGGAAAAAGTTCTCAAAATCACCGAGGAACACGACAAGTGCCTGGCTGATATTCTTCGGGACTTCCGAATGGACGTGAGTTACCTTAGCGACAATTTCCCTGCGGACTATTAACAAACGTTGGAAAATTGAACATTTATAATATTTTACATTTACGAGTCCTTCAAAAAATGACATACAGAAGTACCCAATTAAAATTTTAAACAGGCCCTGATGAAATTTCCTCATGGAAATCAAGGCAAACCCGTAAGAACGAATCGGGGGTGATGATCCGGTGATGACGTTACAGGAGAGTCTGGCTAGGAAGGTCTACAAGCAAAGGTTGGAGGAGATCAGATCGGACTTCACGAGGGACACCGAGAAGGAAGCGAAGAAGCAATCGGAGCGGGTTTCTCGTCAGGAAACGGTGGACTTCGAGAAGATAAGATGCGAGAAGCGTCTTCTGGAGGACAAGTACAAAACCCTCAAGGACAAATATTCCAAGTTGAAAAACGACGTGAGATTGGCGGTTGAGAAGCGCAGCAAGAGGAAGGAGGGAAACGCCACGACATCGGAAACGGAAAAGTCAACATCGGCGCGAACGAGAACCGAACGAACCGATCCGTCCGATCAGAAGTGAGTCTCTTTCGTTTCACATATTTCTTTTTTTGATTATTCGTCAGAGTTCATTCCCTATCAGACATCCAATAGAAGCATTGAAAGCCGATCGGCGATATTTATTTTAAACGAAAAGTAGACGCTGGAATGAAGTTAAACGCATCACCATTCGGGAGTCGCAACTTCGTTAGTATCTTCACGGTCACTTAGTTCCATCAATCCGATAAAAAAAAATTAGAATACTCGCTCATCATCATCATTGATCGAAAGGGGCGAGTGCGGCGATAAAAAAAAACAATTTTAAAAATAAAACGGTTCGACGAATCGTTGGTGAAAAGAGAACAACGGAAACAAAGAACTTTAGGTAGCGACCGTAAAGATACTGTGTTCATGCCCATACGATTCGCCCTAATGTCTGGCTATAGGCCTTAACTCGTACAAACAGGGCCTCGCCCACGAATACACGCTCGAGCTCGATCGCCAACGCGGCTCATCCAAGGTCACTCCAAGTCGCCCAACCCGACCTTCCCAATCCAAACAAATCTCAGGCCGAAGACCATTCGGAGTGCGGGCCAAAATCGGCAACGGGTTTGCCGAGGGCCAACCTTGCCGATTGCTCGTCAAGGTCATCCGCGAAATTCGAGTCCGATGACGCAACGACCGCCAGCGAGACCGTCAATTCCAACATTCTCAAGAACAAGAGGAAGTCCTTTGCCCGGAGATCGTCTAGCTCCGTGAAACAGTCCCACATCAACAACAACGTCAACGGGGCTGAAAATCCGGTGGAAAATATTCGTAAACAGTTGGAAAAACTGGAAGATCTTGGCGACCAATTGCCGAGCAACGAAAGCGCCTACACCCTCCGCTATCCTTTCCAGGACAAAGGTAATTCGAGTTTCCTCATTGATCGATCATCGTTGCCCGAGCCAATTCTCGTAATCGCTCAATCGTACGTAATTCTTCTTCTCCGTTCCAAAGCTCCGGCTAACGCTTCATCCGAGCTAGAATTCTTCCGCCATCGCATTCACGTCGAGAGAGATTCGGTTAAGAGGGCCCGGGAGGCACTCAGGGTTCAAAGGAGCGCTCTGCAGAGTCGCCAGAGAGCTTGGAAACAAAAGAGCGTCCGGGCAACCCTGGAACAGCTGGTTCAGGTAGCCTCGAGTACATTTTTCATGGACCAAAGTCATTCGGGTCATTCGCCTAATATAAATTAGATTTGAATTACCGATTGCACGACCCATCAACGGTTTTTCCTATCCGGCTCTCCGATGGCCCCCAGGAAGAACGCGAACTCTCCGACATGGAGGTCAGTCTCCATCGCACCAGGAGTCTTCTAGGCGAAAAGGTCATCTACCTTCGACACTTGGAGCAGTCATTGGAGAGGGTGGCAAACGCGAAACGCAACGAGAGCGAATCAACCCCCTCGACGAAGAACGACGAAATGACGTTGAGCGACATGTCCAGCGCGAGCAGCGGTTTCAGCTCGACCGATCTGGGGACGGATACCTTTATTGGTAATTTTTGGAAACGCCCGGGCCCAGCCTCCCATCCATTTCCCCGTGGTACCAAGACTTAAGGGAAAACGACAGCGTTGATAGTCCGATTCGTCCAACAGGTAAACCGGATCATTATCAAGAGTCCACGGAAATAATAGCGAGCCTGGAGAATCTCAATTCCGAAATTCGAGAGATTTGGGGTGTTCTGAACAAACGACAGGACAACAACATTCCACCACCACCCACGCTCATGTATTCCGATCTTGGCTGGCTTCCGTTTCAACACATGACTACCCAGTCCAACAACGTCCAGGGTGAGTACTGTCCGCGAGTCACCATTCTAAAGAACAATTGGAAACGTTCAAGTTGAACCCACTTGATTTCCTACGAATGTGGTCGTTTTGGAATTGGAGCGATGATGTTGCGTTGATGATCCAGCCAGGTGTCTTGAACGATGTCATTTGGTTGATGGTACGATAAGCCAGATATCTGTACTTTGGGGATTGGATCACGAGCTACCCACTAACCGATGGTATTTTCTTGCTGATCTACCAATGTACATGATCTGACGGCTCGACGATCCATCCGAATGACCATCTCAGAATTCGTTAGGGACTCGTATCTTCAGGTCAGATTATTGCTGGTTGAAGGATTCGGAACGCCGAACATCCAGTCGAACATCTTGTCCCAACTGACTCATCCACCGACAACAACGACCCAAAACATCATCGCCCAGTACGGGCCTAACAGCGGTTTCACGACCAGCGTTGGCACAGTCGAGCGTGGCGCGTCGAGTCTCATCGAGAGAACGAGACACATGAGGGATTGGCTGAGGCAGGCGAGGATCGAAACCAACGACCTCATCAGTCCCGGTCAAGCTACCCTCTAAAAAGTCCTTCCACACTTTTCACTCGAGCTCTTTCTTACTCCCACCTGACATTTCCTATCGGATAACTTTAACTTCCTATCGAAACGTCTCAAACGTCTCAACTCTTGACCATCGGATTCAATTTTTCCTGTTATTTGTCCCGCGAACGAATCGAGCGTGTATTTCCTCAAGTTGGATCCACCAACGTGCGTAACTGTAGTCGTTGTCTCGTCGAACCAAAATCCATACCCAATGGATTATTTTCGACTATTGTCAAATAATCATTGACCCGTGATAGTGGTAGTCCTTCCAACCGTCATTTTGTTATCTAGTCTTTTACACGAATTATCGAAACAATTGGGAATCCTCGATGAATTATTAATAGCCTTTCTTTTTTCTCCCTACGATGTTCCTTATGAGGTATGTTACCGCCCAACCGTCTTTATTTTACAATTTCTCAAACCGCTGTAAATAATCGCTCTAACAATTTCCGAAAAGAAAAAACGAAACTTTACGCCTCCCTGTGAAACGTGATTAATTTTTCTTACGAATCGAATGTAATATATTCACATAGGTATACCATTGTATCATATTTATACATAAAAGTATATATTTCAGATTATTTATAGAGAATCTCGAGTCTTAACGGCTCAGATTCGTCCAACGATTATACAAAACACAACAATTAACATATTGCATATTCCTACTCGATAATATACACGTACACATCTCAATTGCCAAAAAAATTAACAGTAACGAAAAAACAAAAAACAGGTGGAATATCAATCGTACGGTATGAGGGAAAGACGAAAATGCCAAAATAATCGCATCGAATTAATTACCTGATTGTATTGCAAAAAAAAAAAAGAAAAATCACTGTAGATAGAAGCATCTCAGTTTAGAGTGGCGAGAAATCCAATTGGAAATTTCGGTATTTCACTGTTAGGTAGCGAACCGTCCTGTAGATTACGAAGAGTAAAAAAAGTGTCCCTAGTCCGTAGTACGGTGTCGTCGTTTGAATTGAAAAGTCACTCTTTCCGCGACGAATTTCTATTTAATTATTACGATAAATTAAACAAAGTGAGAAAATCAAAAAAATTCTAGTCAGAGCGGAACAACAAAATGAAATTCCTGCTCCGGAATGGTGCGACCTACTTAGAACTTTGTTATTCGTTCAGTGTCAGTTTTTTCAAGAATTTATTTTTTTATATCTTTCATTGCGAAATAAAGTGAACCTGTTTCGTTGTGTAATTCTCATTTTTTACCCAATTATTGTTCCTGAGGATTTGACGTTTTTCGTGTCATCGAGGTAAGCAAATTTTTGGATTTAGATTGTTTCAACGATTTTTGCTTGTTCATTGTTTATTCGTTGGATTCTGGAAACAGAACGCAGTCCTGATGCTCGTCCTCACATCTGTCTGCGTTTTCTTCAAAATCCTCGAATTTTGGTAGCCACGAAGTAACGTCGAATCTCCTGATCATCGTTGTGTTGACCAATGAATTTTGGGCTGCCAAAATAATCGGCGAGCACTTGCAGATCAGGAGCTTCACGCAGGCCGCGTCGAATCCGTCCAAATGTCCGATCAGTCGATTCGGGAGTCCTGGATCTTGAGCCTCGCGCAAAAGCCGTTGCACCTCAATGAACAAAAATATTTATTCAATTTCATTGTTTCCAAAATGAAGCCTCATTAAAATTATATTCGTACAATTAACGTCTGCATCAATAAAAAAAATTAATAATAATCACAGTAAGAAATAATAAATCTCTAACAACAAATTACACAAACTAATAATTAATAATAAATTACATAAATTGATAATTAATCATTAATCATAAATCGCATAGATTACGAACTAAAAATATCAATAAACAATACCAAAAATCATTGTACTTGAAAAAAACAAAAAACCTTTGAAAATAAAATGAAAAAATTGTTTTTCACCCTTTCATTTTTGCTCTCAACGATCAGTCGCATGGGGTCGAAAGGAATGTCATCGGTACGTGATCTTGACTCTTCGACTTCCGGTTTTACGTTGAAAAGTGAACTGATCTGTAAAACAATTAAAAAATATATATATATATAATTTTAGACACGTCATGAATTTTTTCTTATCTGATTATCGTGGACGAAGATGAGGTACCGTTTGTGCGAGAAAAATGACACTGTTGACCGCAATGGCGGCGATACTCGACGAGTCCAAACCGAGGAGTCGAAAAAATCCTGAAAGTAGGCTCGCGACATTGGGTCCCTTCCCGTCACCTTTCCCACCCTCCCCGCCGCGTGGACCATCATTTTTGTTCCCCTTTTTATTGTTGTCATTATTATTGTTAATATCGTTTGGATAAACATTGTTGCTTTTGTTACTTCGATGCCTGAGACTGCGGGATACGAGGTCAGCAATTTCCTTGGCCGTCTCCAAATAATTCTTCGCGTATTGCAAGCCTGATTTAATTTTTCCCAAAACACCTGCGAGATAAATAAAAAAAAGTAGATGTTTGAATAAAAGTGATAATTCCAAATTCCCAGAAACAAGTAGCAAAACAATTTTTCTCATTTTTCGTATATTAATTTATACTTTTTTAAAAATCTATTCGCAATTACTATTTGCTAGTGAAGCTAATTTTTTTAGAATCAAACCCAAACACACCTAAAAGATAGAGATATGCTCGTACCAAAAAAAAAAAACTTTGAAATTCGATACCTCGAAAACTATTCAGAGTCGCAAAAAATCCTTTCGTGGGTTTTTTAAAATATTGATAGAAAAGTCTGTGTGAAATTTCAGCTCGACCGAAGTTTACAATTAATTAAAAAAAAAATATCAAAAATTTGGCGGTTTAAAAAATCAATTTTCAACACTTTACCCTCGTTTTCACTGGCACTCGCAAAGAAGCAATGGGACAAGAGAATAAAGATGAGGAAGAACGACATGTTGGCGTCACGAGATTTCGTTCGGCACTGAAAACGAAAATAATACACGCGTCCGGAAAAATAACGGATTTGGGTGGCTCGACAATTAGAAGCAATTATTTCAAACGAATAAAAAAAATGTGAAGCTAGGAGGACGCGGAACTGTCACGTCGTGCTTTGTCGACCAAGCGACTAGTCCTGCTCGAGCATTTCTTCGGAGGTCTCGGTCAACTCAGTTTCAAGAATACCCGACGACTAGCACGTTTCCTCACGACTTCCTCACCGTAAAAAGTTATGATCCGTAAAAAATTATTTATATTTTCAACAATTTCCATTTTGTATTTGACAACTGTGGTGAACTCACGAGGAAATTTCGTGACGGAGGAAGTACGAAGTCTCAGCGAGCTACCGATGGAACGCCTCATTCAGATTAAAACTTATTTGATCGACGTTTATGGTAAATTTATTGATTATATTCTTTATTCACTAAAATGTATGAAAATATTTCTAATTTTTGTAAATTTGTAAATTTCATGAATATTTTCGGTCCTAAAATAAATGTAAAAAGAAATCGCCGAGAAATTTTTTTTTTTTGTTAAAAAATGTTTAAAAAATGTTTATAATATTTAATTTTTGTTTGCACGATAACATTAAAATTAATTATGTGAAATAATGTTAATTCGAAAGAGGAGGAAGAGCCAACCGGAAATGAGGAAGTGCAGAGATCCTCGTCCTTGTCGATCCCTATGGCGATGCCACTGAAGAGAATGAGTGCAAGAAAATCCATCAGGAGACACAGTGACTACTGGGATGAAAAAGGAAAAGACACGAAAATTTCGAAAATCTTTCAACTGACCGTTACGGCTCTTTCGTTCCTCGCGTTCGGTGGCTATCTCATGACTCTTATCATAATGGCGATCAGGCGAAATCAGAATAACGTCACCCCCGGAAACGTCATCGTTTTTTCGGTAAAATAAAAAAAATTCGTAAGAAAAAGAATTGACAAAAAGAAGAAAAGTTTATCGGCAAAAAAAAGAAATTTTCACTCAAATTTGAGACACTTAGCTAGTCGATAGAAAAGTTGTCTTTTAATATCTAATCCAAAGTTAATTATTTTTTAAATTTGCAGAGTCTTCAAAAGTACAAGAGACCGAAACGACGAGCCTGGCCAGTCGATCCAATAGAGAATGAGTTCGATCCAGACAGGATGTATCGTGGACTGATTATCCTGTCTCAATGTTATGCCAATTTACATTAATAAATTAATATTAAATAGACATTACTATAAACAAAAAGCCAAATGTCTATTTTTTCCCTAATTTTTAACATCAATGTCGAATCGTTGAACAAACAAGTCAAAATTATTGCAAATGCTTAATAACTTAGTGAAAGATTATTAACTAATATTTTGCCTAATTCTTCAATAATCTTTTCAATATTATAGAATAATAGAAGAATTTTTGAAAATAAAAAATAAAGTCAAATGTATGAATTAAAGAAAATATTTAATGAAAAAAATAATATATAATTCAATGATGTTTCAAATGATCAGTTTAATTTCTAATAAATATGAAATTAATTACATTAAATATAATTGAAATGTATGAATGTTTTCGCAATAACATTTTTCTACTCTTTAATACAAAATTTCAAGTGTGAAATAACATTGTATAATTGATATTGAATAATAACAAAATATGGAATGGATAATTCGTAAAATTGGATTTCGATAAAAATTCAACAATGAGTCATAAAAATACACTTTCAAATTAAGTACCTTCGAGCCCACTTTTTCGAAGCGCAGAATATTCATTGCTCGATCCGACTCGATTGTGCAATCTTAAAACCTAATAAAATCGAATAGTTCCTTCGGTTGTGTACATACGTGGATATATCTATATATGCACATATGAATAACCTAGAATACATATATACACGAAATGCATACATATATTTACCGAGAGAAATATTCTCGTCGTGTGGGCTTGAGAATCGCCCAGGGCGTACACTCGTTCGACAAATAAACACCTAAGCTCACTGTATACAACTCGCACAAGCTGGATACGATGATAACCATATGGCTTCTGTACAGACAAGAATCACGGTTTTCCCCCATTTTTTTTCTTCCCTCGTTACTTATTCGGAACGTACGTGAATACTTTTTATTCGTCCGAAGAATTGTTGATAGAACAAAGTATCACTGATTGGGGCGAGAAATTATCGTAATAAAAATTTCTTCCTTTTTCAATAAAACAAAAATCATTTTTACACATAGCCATTGTAGATACATGATTGGGAATAAATAAATATCATTTTTTATACTAGCTTCGTAATGAATTATCAAGTATAAATAAATCTATATATTAATTAAGATTATAAAATGAACAATTAATATGCATTTAAAAATGTGTGTTTATTTTTGTAAAGTATTTCACATTTTTATAATTATAATTAGTAAGAGGACATTTCGAGAGATTCGAATATCTCTGTGTGCAATTAATTCCAAAATAATTCGTTTAAATGAAATTGATAAATGTATTACTGGGGGTCTTCTATGAATTCTTAAGATCCTTAAAACAATGACTTAATTAGACATTAATTGATAATAAACAACAGAATAAAAATATATAACAAAAAAATGTTTACACAATATTTTTTTACCCAACTAATATTTTCCGAAAGAACCTTTTTTCACTCAGAAATCAATAAATGCATGCACATTATGGAATAATTATTTTTTTTACTTTTAATACAGACTAAAACATTTCTCAATGATGAGAATGAATGAAATAAAAAATAACAATATCCACATAAAGATAAACGATGAATAAATTGCTCCGGAATATCGATAAGACTATCGATTCATTTCCAAGGATCCATCGAGAGCGTTAAAATATACAAGTGCCGAAATTAGCACCACTTTCAAACTCGATTGAGCACGAGTAACTGAGTTTAAATCTGAAGCGAGTGAGGGCGGGAGAGAAAGAGAGAGAGAGAGAGAGAGAGAGAGAGAGAGAGAGAGAGAGAGAGAAATGGTCTCACACAGCTTCCTCGAAACAATGATCTACCGATATTTATTTACGCAGCTTCTGAGATCTTCGTGATTAAACTCGGTTGCTCCCAGATGAATCTTAAAACCGGAGCCACGCCCAAGCCCTCCGAGAGCCAACGAATCACGAGTACAGGATACAGAGCCAATTGCGAGATTTCCGACAAATTTTTTCGTTTCCCTCAGAAACGAGTTTAAATTTTCTCAAACGTGGTGAACCACGAGTAGCTCGATCTTCTCGATCGCGACCACCCTGGAGAAGGATTTCTCCGCCGGCCACAATTTTTGTTCCTCGCTTTTCATACAAATTGAAGGAAAAATAAAATTAGAAGAAAAAGAAACAAAAAATTAAAAAAACAAAAATTAAAACGACATAAATTTTATTTTTAAACAAAGAACTCTTGAAGTAATTAATAATATATATAAATAAAGAAATTTAGAATAAATAAAAAAAAGATTTAAAAATAAAAACTAAACTAAGAACTTTAAAAGAAATATAAAAAGACAACAAACATTTTAAAAACGTCGAATAAACGCAATTTCTTTTTTACTAAAATGTGCTGCGTTGTAAAAAGAGGGTGAAAGATTTTTTGAATCAACTATGGCCGGTTACGACACTCGAATAATCGCGAACTCTTCGTCACTGAAATTCGGCATCGATAGAATTCTGTCCAACGATTCCTTCGAAAAAAAGTGTCCGCGAGAAATCCTCGCGAGTTACCGATACACCGGATGTGACGATTATCGCAATCTCGGACTGCTGCCGATCTCACAAAATTCCGGTAATCCGAGCAATCATCACGCTCCGAATTATTCCACGGTGCTCGACAGTTACGGACGTTTCTATAGGCCTCCTCCTGTGCGACCGGTACCGAGAGGTGAGTTATCGCAAAAGATCGGTATGGATTGATACAAAAATCAGTATAGATTGATCAAAAGATCGATATCGATGCACGAAAAAATCGGTATTGATAAAAAAATATCGGTATGGACTAACTGACAGATCGGCACGAATTTTCGAAAATATCGGTATACATCGTCAAAAGATCGGCCCAAGACGATGGGTCCAAGCATGCACCCAAACCATTCCACTTAGGTCCTCAAAATCTGTTTAATTAAGGAACTATACTTATCCAAAAAATATTTTATTTTTAAAAAATTCACTAATAAAAGTTTCAATAATCAAAAGAAAAATTCGCAAGTTTTGCATTAACATTGATTAATTAATGCTACAAAATGGAAATCTGTCGATACAGAATTTCATAATAATACATAAAAAATTATATTTACACGTATACGTAATAATTAATAAAATCAATTTTTAAAAATGAATAAAAAATCTTAAAAATGAAAATAAATATAAATAGGAAAAAAAAGTTCATTTTCTATCGCTAGGCATTGGATATTTGAGCGAAGGGAGACAAATCATTCGAATAACAATAACCATTTGTTTTATCGGTATCAGTGGCGTGTAAAGTGAAAATATTTTGAGAAGAAATATTTTTGAACCGTTCCCTTTAAGGGCCACCTCGATTACGTCATTAGCAGACGAAACCATATGGAACGACGGGAGGAAGGGAGAGCAAGAGAGAGAGAAAGAGAGAAAAGAGTGAGTGTCTTTACCCTTACGATATATAAATATGGTAGAAAGGCAAGTAGGGCATAATATTTACGTACCAGTGTATTCTCGTGTTTCCTGCCTCTGTTTAAACGACATCTTAAGTGCCAACCGTGAAGGCTTACGGTAGTGGCAAACAGCGCGGTTTGCTCGGTGAGTTTCTCCCGGTTCGTTAAAGATCGGGGTGGCCCATCGACACGTTCCGTCTCCCCCCCCCCCCTGCCGCGCCGCCTTTTTCTCTCAAAAAATGCATCAACGATCCAATAAAAATGCATTTTAAAACGTTAGCAAATAAAAAATTAATTTGAAAAAAAATAGGAATTATCTTTTTATTAATACTCCCGGTTTTTTCATGTCCCGATCAAGCTAATCAACATACTTCCATTTCTAAAAGAATCAACTTATTTTATTGGATATGATCAATAAATATGACAAAGATGAATATAAAAAAATTTGCATAGGTTTGGTAAATTCAATTTATTTATATTATAATTTGTAATACAATTTAATTTATGTAAAGAGATGAATAATTTTTATTATAGTTATGAAATTTCAATGAATAAAACTGTTCACGTTCTACGAAACCGTTTCGTGCTTTCCTGACTAAAATTTGAATAAAATAAAAGAATTATGTAAATTCAATAAGTATACTTTATGAAAATAATAATTTAATTTTATGGTACCATCGAAATTTTTTCACCGATGAGACAATCAAATAAAAATTCATTTTTAAACTCCAATATATCGGCAATTTATATTAAATCTTTCTTTAATTTCATCCCTCCCTTTTTTTACCAAGTGAGTACAGAATGTATCAGAAGAGACTTTTATTTCCGGTCGCCAGTCGATCGCTGCCAAGATCGTGGGTGGACGGGAATTGTCTGTTTGATCTTCGGGTGTTTGGGTTACGATATATGTGGTTCGTCTTCAGAGTAGCTCGTAAATCAGCCAGAAGTGCACCGCAGCATTTCAGCGGAGCATCTCGAAGAGCCTCGTCTTTTTTTCCCCACTATTCCCTTCTCTCTTCCAGTGAATCCGATCCCTTCTCATTGGACGAAACGCTGGCTCGTAATTGCCTGTTTTCCAACCCTAATAGTGTGCCTTGACGAGGGGGTGTTTACTTTTCGAAATGGGCTAAAGATTCTCTTGCACTCCCTCTCTCTCTCTTTCTCTTCCCAAAAAAAATGCGCTATTTATTTACAGTAGAAAAATAATACCTGCAAATTCAATACAATAGTAATAAACTGCAATAATCAATGAATTATGATTATATTCATTAATTGATCATTAATCAAAATTAACCGCAATAAAATAAAAAGTAAATAACTGCGAAATTAAAAAATTAATAATTAATAAAAAAATTGAAAATAACATTCTATATAAAATAAAAAATGTCACTCCCTTAATTAATAAACAATTTACAGTGCCAATTTTGCCGGTATCGACCACGAGCGTCCCAACAGGAACGACGGAGACCACAGCCACCACGAGAAGAAAAAGATCTTGGTCCAGGGCTGTTTTCAGTTCGCTGCAGCGTAAGGGTCTCGAGAGAAGATTTTCCATACAGAAATATATCACGAAACCTGACAGAAGGCAGCTCGCAGCCACTTTAGGACTAACCGATGCTCAAGTGAGAAAATCATTGTTTTTCCTTCACAATTTTTTATAACCTGTAAGATTATAAGCCAATAAAAAGAATTTCTTCTTTCCATTAATCGATTATCAAATTCATTAATTTTTCAATGAACTCTTCCTTTTTTAATTCATTGAAGTATTCGATTGTTCGACGCTTTATTTATTATCAATTAATCTGTTCGTCCAGGTCAAGGTTTGGTTTCAAAATCGCCGAATGAAGTGGCGACACACGAAAGAAGGCGAGACTACGACCTCTGCTACAGGCCCAGACTCCACCCAGCAGGATTCGCCTCGCAAAGTTGCCAAAGAAAGTGCCAAAGAAATTGTCCACGAAGAGGAAGACGACGTGGAGATCGAAGTGGACATTTGACGCGAAATACATTATTTAAAACTTCGATAATAAGTATTGTAAATATAAAAAAAATGATTTTTTCACATCAACAAAATATCTGAAATAAATATAATTATTTGACAAAAAGCGAAACCATTTCCTTTCGTTTTTGTAGAAAAACAAAAAAACGATGAAAAATATTTTTTGTCCGCGATTGACGCCTACCCAAACGCACTCTTGTTATCCACGAAACGATTGTTTTTTGTTCAAACATCGGATCGTCAGTAACCATCGCGAAAACTTTCCGTTTGCGTATTATACAAAAAATTAATTATAAAAAAAAGGTGATGTACAGTTTCTTGAGGCGTTACGTGTGGGAAGGTGGACGAGCCATAAATGGCCGATTGGATTTGCGTCGTTTGGCCAAAGCCACCGGTCCACTCGCAGCTATAGAGACCAAACAGAAACAGCTGGAATTCGTCAATGACGACATCATAAGTAAGTCTCAGATTGATATAAAAATAATTTTTTGTTTCCTTGAAACAAAAAATATAGAAAACATTAATAATTAAAAGTACAGAATAAATGAATAATCAAAATAAAAAAATAATAATTAATAATGAATTATAATTTAATGAATATTAATTATTAATCAATATTAATAATAATTATTATAAATAATTCATATAATAATAATAATAATTATTATTCATGTTAATTAATTAATATTTTTTCATTGTCGTCAGATGATTCGATGGGAACAGGACCGAGGTCAATTCCAATTATCGAAGAATCGGTTGACAAAAAATCGGCGAAGATTTGTCCAGTCGTCGAACAACCGATCGTAAAAAGTAGAAAACTGGAAACGAGTCCTCTCGCGTTCGAGGAAATTCCTGGCCCTTCGCTGCTCAAAGTTTGGGAGAAATATTGGAAATACGTGCCCATCCTTGGTACGCAACTGATATGCGGTTTGCTTGTCAACAATTTAACTCAGGGTACGACGATTTTGTCGAAGTACCGATAATTGCATGATTTGATAAAAAAAATATTGACTACCGAGTCACCGATAATTATTCAATGGTCGATTGCTGCTTTATTTTTTATTCTTTTAAATTAATTTTATAATTTTTTGAATGTTGCTTTTTCGATAAATGTAATTATTTTTTCACCAACATATCTTGAATTAATTTTATATTTATTAAATGCCATTTCTTGAATGAATTTGAAGAGTTTTTAAATACCGTTTTTATGAATATTTTTATTTAAAGATTTTTTTTAATTACTTCAATCGGTTACATTTTAATTGTAATTTTTCAATTCATGTTGATCAATTACGACAAAAAGGTTGCATAATTAAATTCGACAAAAAGAAATTGTAACCAAGAAAATTATTTCGTATTTAGAATTTTTATTCATTTAATAAATTGTTGTTTAAAAAAAATTATTTTGCAGTTTAAATGAACTTGTTCGTTACAATAAATTTTAGAGTGTTCAACGACTCAATGATTTTTATGAAATTCATCAATTTTTTTCTGATAACTATTTGATCAATGATATCAATTATTTCATCAATAACAAAATTACGATAATTCGGTCGATTTATGAATTGTCTGAAATGTAACGCTTTTCGTTGTAGGAAAACTGACATTCAGCAGGAACTTCGTCCCTATGGAGTACCTATTCGACATATACGGGCCAATAGTGAGAATCAATGGGCCGATGATCGGCGATATCGTTATGATTCACAGACCTGATCACATTGCCGAAGTTTTAAGCCAAGAAGGTGAGAGCCCTGTGCGCAGCGCCATCGACGTTCTCCAGCATTATCGATGCGATCATCGAAAGTATCGATTGCCTGGTCCAATTTCCATGTGAGTAAAAAACCATTAAAAAGTTCTTCATACTTTGTGAACGTTGAAAACATACGTCGTTTAAAACCATTTTCAAAATCGTCGTTCATTCTCAAATTATTTTGAAAAATAAATTAATGCGAACAAAAATAATTGAAAAAAAATGACAATGGAAGGCAAGGCAAAGAGTGGCTCGAAACCAGATCCAAATTAGAGAAACCCCTCATCGAGCAAATGTCGAAAAATGTTTCTCGCCTCGACGCTATATGCGACGAGTTCATCCAGGGAATTCGAAAAACGCGGAATCGTCAGGACGAGGTGAGGTCTTGATAGCTACATAATTTATTAATTTTTTCATATTTTATATATTTTAAATTGCATTTCTTGGATGAATTTTATTATTTTTTAAATCCTGATTTTATTCATATTTTAATGAAAAGTTTTATTTAATACTATTTCTCAATATAAGTAATTACATTGTTTAAATTAATAATATACTATGTTTTGTACATTTGATATATTTTGTATGTCTTGTATATTTCAAATATTTAATATATTTTACTTATTTGACATATTATGCATGATTTGTATTTTTGAATTTTTGTAAGTTTTTTTTATAATTACCAGGTACCCACTGACTTTGACAAACAATTGTCGCGTTGGGGAATGGAGTGTTTTTCCGTGCTCATGTTTGATCGACAGCTGGGTTTTCTCGACACAAACATCACAAATTCACATTCCGAACTATCTGCGGTGATCGATGCTTTAAATACAGCTCATCGCTACATGAGCAAATGCGAGACAGGTTTTCAAGTATGGCGATTCTTCGAGACCCCTTATTTCAAAAAAATGTCCGAGGCCTGTGACGTGATCGACGAGTGAGTATGAAAAATTGTTATTCGTTAGAAACCAACATTATCGATAAAGTATATAAAAAAGTATAATATATCAACCCGAAAATCGTTTTTCCCAAATTAAACAAACCTTGCAGTTTCGTCAATAAGTACATTTGCGAAGCTCAGAACAACTTGGGCAACGTCGAAAACGAGAATTCGTCAATTTTGGAAAAACTCCTTGGAAACGGACGAATGCATCCGGAAGATATTTCCGCGGTCCTGATGGATTCCGTACTTCTCGGAGTACAAGCTGTAGGTATAAAGATAAACAAAATGGCGATACTTTTACAATTTTAAATTAAAATTGCTTATTTTTAAATTTTTTCCTTGCTGCTTAAATTCAGATGATCAGCAGCCAAGCTTTTTTGCTGTACTTCCTGGCAAAGAATCCAAGAGTTCAGAGAAAATTGTACGAAGAAGTTTGCGCATGCGTGAGGGCGACTGGAGCATCATCGTGGACGGAGAAAAGCTTTGGGGAAATGACCTACCTCAAAGCTTGCATTCGAGAATCTCTGAGGCTGAGGCCAGCCTTCCCGTGTATAAGCAGGGTCACCCCAAAAACTATACATCTTCATGGCTACACGATCCCCAAAGGGGTCAGACATTTTTTATTTTTCATGATGAAAATGAATTTTCTTACTTTTTATAATTATCACTCATTACAATATATTTTTTATGATTATAAACTAACTTATGTTAAAGTTAAATTATTCAAATTGTTTATCCCAGACGTGTCTGATAATGGCCAGCGAAATATCGTCCCAGAGAGAGGAAAACTTCGAGGACCCAACAAAATTCATGCCTGAGAGATGGCTGGGAGAAAACTCGAAGGACGACGCATGGCAAAAATTCAGCAGCGTCCCTTTCGGTCACGGGATTCGCTCTTGTCTTGGAAAAAGTATAGCGGAGACAAAAATAATGTTGCTCACGGCGAAGGTGATTTTTCGACACGTTTTATCGAACTTAAGTAGAATAAATCTATTTAAACGATTTTTTACATAAATTATCGTTTTTTGTTTAAATATTTTTTTATGAATTTTTCTTTATTTCAGCTCGTACATGAATTTAGAATTGAGTACGATTACGCACCGATCCAGAGCAAACATTTGACGCTGAGCGTTCCGAACAAACCGTTGAGATTCGGGTTCGTCGAGAGGCGCGAGAATTGGCGGGAGCTGCCGCGCGACGCGAGCGCCCCCTAGCGGAATAGTGCAATCCTGCGGTTCTCCGCTCTCGGGTACGCCGTACAGGTGACGTCTTTCTTTCGCTTTTTCACTTTCAACGTTATTTCCTATGTTTTTTTTTAACGCCAGCCCATCGAATTAACTTTCGGTGTATCTTTCGACGCAGGCTCTCAATGTCATGAAGAACGAGCCTATTTTGATCACGTACTGACAAATAAAAAAAGCATCTTTTATTATCAACGCTACGGTTAAAAGCTACCATAATGAATTGCTGGAGGAACGAAGAATTGAGGTTAAATACAACAAAAATAAATTGCAAAAATAAAAAACCGGATGTATCCTTACTCGAGTGAAGAATCCCAATGACAGAACGAGATTTCTACCCAATACCGTAACAACTAACGTTCTCTTGCTCGTTTGAATGATTATGGCGGCACTTCTGCTAAGGCTGGCCGATCTGAACACCGCTGGACACTGGTAGATCGACCACGCGATTTGCGAAGCCTTCGGAACCAAAAAATATTTAATAATAATAATAATAATAATAGTAATGTTACAATAATTATACACTAATAAATATAATAAATAATTCTAATAATAATATTAATTTGTTTCCCCGAAAAATATTTTTATTCTCAAATTTATTTGTTCTCTTTGACTATCGACTATCGTTCGTAATCGCGATTCACCTTTTCTGTGAGATCGTCGCCGGCCCATGCGCAACCAAAAAGCCGAAAACTCGCCACGCAGATCATGAGAAAGAAGCGCGAGAGTGTGGTCCATTTGGAATGCTGGAAACGACCGAAAGATACCGAAAAATTAATAAATTAATGCAAAGAAAATATAAGTTTCGAAATAAAAATAATAAGTATAATAAATATAATTTGATTATCATAAAATTATAATTAAATATATCGTTCAATGTTACTGGTAATGAATTGCATTTTTTTGTAATCACCTGTGAAACCTGAAGTGCCGCTGATACAATAACGACGGAAACGGCGATGAGACTTTTGAGTATAACGAGATCGATGGCACGATTTATTTCCTTGACGAAACTGTCCCAACGAAGATTAAATTACAGCAACAAGACCGAAGGGATAGTTTCGTTATTTCATTATGACGATATAACATTTAATTATAAACTTCATCAATTATCTTGGTAATCAAATCTCATTAAAAAAGTCATTACGACAATTAAATACTTCATTATCTCAGTGATTAAATGTCATTAATACAAACTTGACCGTTGATTAAAAACTCATTATCGCAGTAATTAAATTTCATTAATGAAAACCAGTACAAAAATTATAAAATTCATTATCGTTAAAATTAATTACATTGAATTAATTCAAAAAAATTATTCCATAAAAATTATCTCTTGAATTAAACAATTACTTGATTATCTCATTGATTATTGAAAAATTCAATTCTTTGGTATTTTTTTTTGCAAATATGCATTGTGATTGTTAATTTTTTTCGAAACGTACCTAATGATGTTCTCGTGCTTTCTCGCGCACTTGCGAAGCTCAGGGGGGTCGTGAACGTGACGCATGGCGTCGCCAAGCAATTCCAGTCTCGCGGTGCAATACCAGAGCAGCATTATCATGATGAAATCACCGGACGGTAGACACAGCGTTTGCAGTGTCAGAAAGTACTCGACCACTTTGATGAACAAACGGACGAGGTTCGACTCGTTGAATAACGGATAAACGAGATCGACATAATATTCACTTTCGGTCCCGTGAGGCGTTACCATAAACGTCCCGATCGAAACGAGGAAAAGAAGCACGAGAAAAACGTGGTGGCTCATGTAACGTCTCACGTACTTGCGACAAGCCAGTTTCTCGTACGCTTTGGCGTTTTCCAAAAAATTCGTCACCTCGTGGACGAGTATCTGCGCGGAGAAATATTTAGGTTTTTTTAAACATTTTTATCGACCTTCGAAATAATTTTTTCAGGTTATTTTGGTTGTTTTTACTATTATCATTATAAAAGATTTATAAGATTTTTAAAGATTTTTCTTTGCCTTGAATTCTTACAAGATTTTCTTTATTTAATTGTTTTGATGTTTTTGTTTAGGCAAAAAAGGATGATACTTGCATCGAAACGTGACCACTGCAGTCTCACGAGTAAGAAATGAAAAAAGGTGTCATAAATGATCACCATAATGGTGAGACTTCTCGTAAGGCTGACTGCATCATTGGCAAATTTTAGGAGTTGTCGAGTCCCCATAAGTATACTGAAAACGTTTATTATCGCAACGATGCACCAAGCGAAATTCGTAAAATATATTTCCAGCTTACTGGCCCCAGTTTCGGGTGGCCACATGAGCGTCACTCTCCCAAATATCTGGACCAATCGAACGAAGCGCTCGGGCGCCATTTCAGATTACGAATATCCTCGAAAAAGTGAGCTCTCCTCGCGGACGACTAAACGAGACTGAACCCACGATTCACTTTCATTTTCGTCTGATAACCTTTTTCTTAACAAGATCAAACAATTACAAATATCGCTTTGCAGGAAACGAGGTGTATTTACGTGTTTATTCACGATTTTCTTTTTTATTCATGAGCGTTTACTACACCTGACGATCGAAACACTTTTCACATCGTTCAGGACTCTCTTACAGGCCTATTCAAAAAAAAAACTACGTTTCGAAACGAAAATACAAAATAATATACGACGCGGTACATTTTTAAACAATTTTTATCAATAAATTTTACATTATTTGGTGATTTTTTTATTTCATAATTTCGTTTATTATTTTAATATATTATTCTTTACATTTGTACGTTCTTCATACATGTTTGTACATTCGAATAATTCATGCGTGATTATCATAAAACTAATTCTTCTTATGAAGAATTATTGTTTATTTTTTCGTACAATTTTTAATACAATAAAAAAATCAAACACATTTCCACGAAAAAATATAATTACAAAAAATAAAATCAATCAAAAAACCCAAACAAACCAAAAATATAATAAATTATTTTTTCATAAAAAAAGAGTCATGATAAAAATGAATGAATGAAGCAAGAAATTAATGTCTTTGTATCGCCAAAATTTCGAACGAAGAATTCTTACGTAGCCGTCGAGTTTTGATCGAGCCTGTATGACCGAAAGATTGCCTCGGGTCGTCAGTCGTCCACTCGCGATGATCGCGTTTTGACGTGCACCGTAAATTGTTCCGGATCGCCGTCGAGGGGGAAAAAAATGATTGGACGATCCGCTTAGCCATCTCTTTTTTATTCGCTGCTTTTATGTCGTCCTAGACACGAAAGTGAAAAAGGGGGACAAAAAAGAAGCCAAGCTCTGGGAATCGGTTCGTAGAGTGTAGGCAATGACTACTGTAATAAATAAAGTAACAATCATAAAACAGGCAATAACGACAATCCAAGCACCAATTGAACTGAAGACAAAAATAATAATAATAATAACAAAAACAGCAACTTATTAGGATTATTACTGCTTTTATAATAATTACAACTAAATCAGTCAAATTACTGATAACGAAAATTATTATAATTACTGATCATGAAATTAATGATAATATTCATAGGAATAATAGTTTTACGTAACTTTTACGTAGGGCTTCTAATCGGTTCAACCGTGATCCGAGTCAGCTATCACCATCCGAGTTAATGAGTAGACGAACGGTCGTAAAGTATGAGAATACACTTGAGAGAAACTTGAAAAAAACGAACTTTAATTGGCAATAATGATCAATAATTAAAAGAATAATAATAGTAATGAATAAAACAATAATTAGTATTATAATTAATTATAATATAGAAAATAACAATGATAATGGTTATTATTAATATCAATTAATGAAACAATGATAATAATTACTAATAACGGTAATAAAACGAGTAATGATTTTCTTATATACCGAGGCGTAAAACCGGAAAGAAAGAGCGGGCAAAAAACCCCCAACGGTCACGCAGACGGGTCGTTGCGATCTTTGCAAAATCATCATGACGTCTTTGGACAAAGTGGAAGAGGCGTTGTCGACCCACGGAACATTGTAAACCGTAGCCCCGATCAAATTGCACTGCGCGGGAATAACAGTGATAAAAAATTGGATAAAAAGACGGAGGAACGCGACCAACTCGTTCGTTGGTCATCAATGGAGTCGGGATTGACGGTTAAATGTCATTGACTAACCACTCTGATCATATTTTCGGCTGGCCAAGCGCACACCAAAAGATTGATGAGGCTAACGAGGGTGGCAGGCCCGTATTGCATTTTGATGATGAACGGTCGATTCTTCAATAGGAAAGGCCATGAGGGTATGAGGCTGAAGACTGGAGGAGACTCAATATTTGATTACCCACAGAGACCATTTGCATGGTGCCCATAACGGTGGAAAAGCCACAAATGCCAGCGCTGGTCAAAGCTATGTAGCACATCGTGGTGGCGATTCGATTGGCGTAGGCCAACGAGTCCTGATGTTTCTTGACGAAGGTGGAAAAGTCATTGAGGCTTGAAGACTGGCTAATCTCATTTACAAGGATTTCAAACTTGGCACCGGCGTACCACATGATCAATGCAACTTGACAATCAATCGTCAGACCGGCTGAAGTCTGAAAGCCTACGATCGATTGATGAACGAAAACTAGATACATGAGGATTCCAGAGTCAATGGGAAACGGATAAACGGCAAAGGTCGGCATCGGTTGTTCCGGGAAAACGAAGGGTCCAAAGATAACGGGAATCGAAGCTAGGTAATTCATGATCGTGACACCACTGTAGAACAGCCAACATCTTTCGAAGTAACTCTCCATTACGCGTCTCTCCTCGTTCCGACAGCTCTTCACGAATTCCTCCATTTCGTCGATCAGTATCTTCGTAACGAACTCTTGATCAAAGATTTGGAACCCAATCCCGTGCGGATAATTTACGGGTATCCCTCGTATAAAGAAGGGCCTTTGAGGGTTGTCCAATAGACCAAGAACTTATTTGAGGCTTTCTTGATTCCGGAATCCTCAAATAAGCCTTTCGGGCAAAGTAGAAACCTCATATACGTAATACTCGAAATGGACGCGATCAAAGACCCGATTCAATTTCCGCACGGGAAATCCAAATTTTGGACCTCACTCGCGTCCACTCACCTGGCATTTATCTCGGTGGATTCGCAGCACGAGACTCTTCGTCATTATCATGAGGCAGGCGCACGAAAGTCCGGTCGATTGAGTGAGGATTATTGGATCCGAACGATAAACGTAAATCGAGCACACCAGTGGTATCAAAAGAAACAAGACACTCAGGAATGACACACACCAGGCCAAGTCTGCTCTGATCAACTGCCACTTGGAGGCATGCCTCGAAGGTGGCCAGGTACAAACCAGACGAACGCTCAGCTCCGTCAGACGAACCGCTCCTTTAAGACTCATGTTGGACACTACTGGTTACCTTTCGACACCCGTGCGAATCAACCTACCCCAACTTCTCTCGGAGCCTAATTCGCGTCAATTTTCAAAATTGTACGTTGCAGTCCATTATTACAGGTAAATAGCCAACGCAACTCCGGGACGATCGTTCAGGAAGGGCGAGAAAATTACCCCCGTCTGAGGAAATTCAATGGGAGCGAAACCTCCTGTCGTCAATTACTATCGATTCTTAGAGGGTGTTGAGAATGCCGACGTGGAATCGCCAACAACACCGGCAATCAACTTACAAATCGTCTGCGAGAACTCAACTGTTGGGGGAAAATTATTACGGTGGAAAGGGCTAAGGGACTGGGTTAAGGACTGGAGGATCGAATTCTAGTGTTTCGAATTACATCGGACGGGACGGAGATCCGAACTTTTCAGCGGAAATCAGGATTAAGGGCTAAGAAACAAGGCAAAGGGGTAAGGGCCGAAGGACGGTAAGTACGAAGCGGTTGAGGACAGAATCAAGCGCTAGAAAATTGAATAAAGAGCGAAGGGTCAGGATTCAGGGCTAAGGGACTGGACTAAAGGCTGAAGGGCAGGATTCCAGTTATACTATGGACCTGCAAGAAACCTTAGGTTGCGTTAAGAAAAAAAGTGAATGTTCATCATGTGACAAATACGTGCACGGAAAGAAAGTGAACT
Source organism: Ophioninae sp. B BG-2022a (assembly GCA_030522765.1). Classification (NCBI taxonomy): domain Eukaryota; kingdom Metazoa; phylum Arthropoda; class Insecta; order Hymenoptera; family Ichneumonidae; species Ophioninae sp. B BG-2022a. Next base: position 26,053 of record JAPYZJ010001545.1, read on the forward strand.
TTTGAAAAAGAGATAGTTAATAACTGCAAAAAAGGTCAAAATGCAGCAAAGGAGTACGTATGAAGAAAATTATGGAACGCTATAATATCGGAAAAATTCAAATAAAAATTATTTTAAAAATTCGCTGTCCAGTTCCGCCTGAAATCGAAAAATCATTGAATCATTTTGTACAAAAGCAATGCAACCAATATACAAAAATAGACAAAAAATCAGTACGTTGGTTTTGGGTAAAATAGAAAAAGATCGATGGTTCATTGACTGTAGAATAAATATATTTGGATCGATCACGCAATGAGTAGACTGCGCGAGAGAGAACAAAAGGATATCTCACCTGAGGAGAAATGCATAGTGGGTAACTGGGTTCAATCAGCTGTCAGAATCTGAACCAATAACGAGCCGGAGAGTGGTAAAGTACGAAAATACGCCTGAAAGGAACTGTCGATAAAAAAATCAAAGGTTACAATCAGTTTGAATCAGACAACACAAAAAGGAAGGTATCAGAGGGCAATGAAGACAGCGAAGATACGTGCAGCATACCGAGGCGTAGAATCGAAACGAAAGAGCTGGAAGAAAACCACCAACGGATACACGAATCGGACGTTGAGACATGTGCAACACCATGAGAAGAGTCGTAGATATTCATGCCGATCATATCGCACTGCGGATCGTAAAGAACCCTCGTAAATCAAGCTACCGATTTATCGGGAACCACATCCCTGGTAATCTTTGATTTTCCATTAGCTCTGCTAGCCAACTGTGGGCTAACAATTCGCTTCCATAACAGTTTTAAACCGGAAAACACTTTGCGGTTCCAGACTCAAGCGGAAAACGAATTTTTGGTGAGTGATTTCGTTTGTCAGGTGAGTGCTAATCGGCAGATTGAAAGAATTTCTGGATCGAGGAAGAGTCATGCCTTGGACCGTGCGAGTAGTTTAGACTGTAAACATTACCCACCACTCTGATCATATTTTCCGTAGGCCAGGCGCATATCAGAAGATTAACGAGGGCAACGACAGCTGCCGGCCCATACTGCATTCTAATCGCCAACGGTTGGTTCTTGAACGAGATAAGAGTAGCTCGTCGCGGTCCTGGAAATCCACAGAGACTTCCATCGAGCCCCGGATGGCAATCGATCAGCTCATACTCACGCCGACAAGTTGAAGGCAAAACATGACGGAAGCGAGTCCGCAAATGCAAGTCGTAGTCAATGCTACGTAGCACATTGTTCCGGCAACCCGATTAGCGTAGGATAGGAGTTTCTGATGTTTTTGCATCAAACTGCGAAACCGTTCACGACTCGTCACCCGGTTTATCTCCATAGCGAGTATCTCCATTCTTGCACCTATGTACCACATCAATATTGCCATTTGACAGTCAATGGTGAAAGCGGCCGAGCATTGGAAACCGGTCAAGCACTGATGAGCGTATACGAGATACATCGGCAGCCCGGAATCGACGGAGAACGGATAAACAGCGTAAGTTGGCAATCGTTGATGGGGAAATACGAGTGGACCCAGGACGACCGGTACAGCACCCATGTAATTGATTATCGTGATGCAACTGTAGAAGATCCAGTGGTCGTTCACGTAACTCTGAAGAACTCGCCTCTCCTGATCACTACACGTCTTCACGAACTCCTCCATGTCATCGATCAGAATCTTCCCCGTAACGAGCAACCGAGACCTGATAAAATGCCTTCAGGGGGGACCCCAACTGTGACGGTTACGAAAAACCCGGAAAAACATATCCCGAAAAAACTTTCTCTTGAGCTATAAAAATTATCGAATATATTTTGAAAATTCATACGGAAGAGACCAATGATTTTTCTGACCATCACTGTAGGGTTATCTCGTAATTACGCCACAAAGGCATGGAATCGTTGTTTTTTTCACTTACCTGACATTTGTCTCGATGTATTCGCAATACGAGGGTCTTCATCATAATCATGGCACAAGCACACGAGAGACCGGTTGATTGAGTGAGTATTACGGAATCCGAGCGATACTCGTAGATCGACCACATCAAAGGCACCAACAGGCAAAATACACTCAGGAAGGAAATACACCACGTGAAATCGGCTCTGACCATTTGCCACCTGCTGGCTCGTAACGGTGGTGGCCAGGTGCACACGATCAAGACGCTCATTTTCGTGAAACGAATCGCCCCCTCGACGCTCACCCTGTCCGTCATCTCTGATGGTTCA
>JAPYZJ010001546.1:0-26650 GCA_030522765.1 Ophioninae sp. B BG-2022a
CAAAGGGGTATGTATGGAAAAATTGGCAAAAATCGATGGTCCAACTTTGAAATTCTGCCAAAAATCGAAAAATCATCGGATTCCAATGATTAAAAAAGCATTTTGAAGAGAAAATCATAACAAAGAGACTGAGTACAGAGTGGAGTACCAAATCCCAAAGGAAAAAAAGTTACGGATGATTTAGTGAAAAAACATATTTTCCCGAAAAATCAAAAAATATTTTGGATTTTTAATATTTTTTTTATTCATCCATTTCGATATAATTTGATCCCCTGAGCACGAATCTACCATCCATCTCCCCCAAAACCCAAAATTTCCCTGAAAAAATCATAAAAAACTTCTAAAAAACACGATTTTTTTGCTGCATGCAGTGCTTTCAACGAAAAGTCGATGATATTCGTACTTTTTTCTCTCGTCTCAAACCGAAAGTCCCAACGTGACGTTGGAGGACGTTTGAAGATTTTTTGGTTCCTCATTTCCCCGAGTGGAGTGACGGGTTCGCTGACTCTCTCGGTGTAATTTTCCCTCTCTCTCTTTCCCCCTCCATTCTCATGATACAAACTCTACACATTGCTCGTGTATATTTAGTTAGTTTCTTCGTGAAATAACCGACAACGGTATTGAATTCCCTGTTTTAAAGGAGGCGACGAAGGGGGGGGGGGCGCCGGGAACGACAACGACGTTGTTGCGCGTTCGCCAATAAAATCGCGAATCGCCCACGCTTTCAGCTCTCGGGAACGATATCGCTTGGGGCCACTTGTGTGTGCGGTGTACCCCGCGCTATCCGACTCGGACACATCGGGACATCCTCGCGGACTCGTCCTCTCGATTTTTCCCTTCGCGAACGAAATACACCTTCCCCCCCCCCCCCCCAGCCCTCTTTCCGCAGCGCCTCGCCCTCTGCGTCCTCGTGTACGATTATTTTCTCTCCGACCCCCCCCCCCTCCTTGAGAGAGAGAAAATTAGCCACGAGACCCTATTATATATTTATATCGGAAATATCTCGACACCGGACTCTCTTTTGCCTCTTCCTTCTGCGCTCGTTTCGTCTCCCCCTCCTCGTAAAATCGTCATGGTTTTCTGAAAATGAGAGAGGGGGGAGAGGGAGAAACGTAATAAATGTGCAAATAAGTGAAATATATGAGCAATCGAAAACAATACAATATAATAAACGCCGATCGACAAATGGAATAAACAAAAAACACGAATTGAAATTAAATTCAATATGATAATATTAGCGATAGCAGAAAATAATAATAATAGTATACAAGAAAAAAAAAGATACAGAATTAAATTCGTAGTTCTAGGAAGGTCGTTCGATAACCAAAAAGTACGTTGATGAAACGTTGAATAAAAATCAAAATGAAAATAGGCCTAGAAATAAAATAAAATGGAATATAATGATAGATAGAAAGATGATTATCATGTTTTTCTTTTACGTTAAAGAAAAAATTTAATATATAATAATAATAATCAGTACCATAATCATTATCATCATCATCATCATCATCATCATCAACAACGCAGCAAGCGTGAAACACAATAATCCTCTAGAATTTATGAACCCAAGACGATTTTATAAATTCATTCTCGATATGAAAAAATAAAAAATAAAAGAGAGAGAAGAAGTTGGCCGAAAAATCGACGAATAAGAAGGACGATCGTGATTTCATTTTCAAGCATACTTGGAGGCTCGTTAAAGCCTTCGACAAATTTATTCATTAACCCGGACAATTTGTCCGGAATAATCAATGTACATAAATACATCCTGTTTGCATCTAGATACTACACTCGTGTATAAATATTCATACGGATTTCTTATCGCCTGGTTAATTTTTTCGTTCGTACCGTTCGTTCTGAATTTTGGATGCTGTCCCCAAAAGCGAGCGAGAATGGAGGGAGAGAGAGAGAGATTTCGTATAATACGAGATTAATGCAAAATATATTCCGAATGCCACGAGACCGGATCGTGGCGAAAAAAAAGTGTCTCGATAGGATGTACCATTGCGAGGTTACAATCGCTACGGCACGTCCTATTGAGCATTAGGAACGTGGCAGGAGAGGGAGAGCGAAAAAAAAATGTAAATCTCGCGTTCGCCAAACGCGCTCTCGAAACCCGTGCGGAAATTTCCTCCTCCCGGATATTCAAAAATATGGGCGCGTGCCCAGACCCGTTTGTACGAACTCCCGTCCGGAACCATAAATAGGCAAATTGACACTGACTAGAATCACGTGGAGACGCGAAGAGAAAAACCAAAAAAAAAAAAACAAAATGTAAAAAAACGAACATTGAAAAAATACTAAATAAATACGAAAATACAAAAAATAGAAAACAAAAGAAATCCTAAAATGCAAAATACAAAAAATATAAAGGAAATACAAAAATACAAAATACGAAAAAAACAAAATTTCAAAAAACAGAAATACGACAGCGCAACAAATACAAAAGAAAAAAAAGTACAAAAATACGAAAGAACAAAATACAAAGAAATACCAACATCGCGGATCGAAAGTTCACGGACATGGGAAAGGATCGAAAATCACTTTGCATTTATTTACGAACGTGAGCGCGTGCCCGCGTGCGAAAATTAGAATCAGAATCGGACGCGTGCTCGTGCATCTCGAATCGACGCGTGAAAAAAAACAAGAAAAGGAAAGGAACAGAAACGACGACGGGAGGAGGGAATTTATTCAAATTAACGGGGGATCGACGAGCACGAGCCGGAAACTGCTGGTGGCGATGAGGAGATGGAGACCGGTCACCATTTAGAAGAGGAAAGGCTAATAATTGAATGTGTTCATTTGGAAAATTAATTTTACCGATACATGTAAGATTACTGATGAATTTTTTGTACATATATATATTTTTATAAACATAGATACAAAATTCAATTAATAAAAATAATATTAGGCTCTATTAAAAAATTTTAAATCGTAGAAATTGTTGAGAAGATAATTACTTTTAAATCAATAATAATTCAGTGGAAAATCAATAATCATTTACTAGTTGTGAACATGTTAATATTAACCAGATTTTCTATGGGAAAATAGTTTGTGTGCGCGTCAATCCTCACGAAACGAATTTACCTAAGTAGTCAATTCCAAAAAAAAAAAAATGCTAAATTCAAGTTTAAAAATGGAAAAATAATGATTATTTTTGAGGAACTGAAAAAAATCGTATGTTCGCAATTTCGCCAATAATACGAAAAAACGTTATTTCGTTGATCCTGGATCGTGCGATCGTAACGACCTAAGGATTTTCCAACGTTCTCCTCACTGAACTGGAGAAGGCGAAAAATAATGGTCGCGTTTACCGAGGAAGAAAAGAAATAACCGTCGCTGCTAAATTTGCATAACCGAAGAATTATACGAAGGCTCTCGATATTTTCTTCCGATCGACTTTGCGTCATTGTATCGAACTCGTCAATCAGCAGATGGTCTCTCTACCCTCGTGGCGCTCTTACGCCCAATCCGAGCTTCGCATAAATTTATTCTCTCACATATACATGCATAATATGCGCGCGAGCCGATTCTAATTCAAATTACAGTTTCAACGAGATCTCATCGGGAGCTGGTAGAGGGCGAGTAGCACGTGTGCGTCACGGGTCTTCCTTCCCATACATGATTCATGCCAACTTTTCTTTTTTTTACCTTCTTTTTTTACCTGGCTATTTTTACATAAACCTACCTGGCTGTATAGCCGGGCTGCTTTTTCTTATTTCGAATGGTATTTTGAAAATCCTGCACTTGACTCTGCACTTCGTTATTAACGGTTATATATACATAGTAATAGTAGTCATATAATTTGTAATATAATATAATTATAATATATCATAGTCGTCCAATTTCGAGTTTAAGTTCAATTATTATTATCATTGAATGTGGAAAATATAAATTTTTGAGTGCTAATTTACACCTGAATAATAAAAATAAAAATAATGAAATTTTGAAAATCCTCGCTTTGCCCATTTTTCGAAATCGGAAAAGCGTATCGATTTTTATAAATTTGTAGACTAGAATTGCCCCCTTAATTGCCGAGGCGACGGAATGAAAAAAAAATAGTCAGGCTCAGTTTTTCCCATCGATTCTCCCTCGGCTAGCAGATTGATTGAAGCGCGTAGAAAGGCAGCTGACAATGAGTCTCGTCGATATATAAAGAGAGAAAGAGGGAGAGAGGACTCTCGAAAAGATATAATTTGAAAATTGGACCGTTGAATTGAGGGATTCGCGTTTCGGTTTCTTGTATGCTCGCAGGACAATGAGCGGTTGAAAGAGATCCGGAGGAGACCCGCGGCCATGATCAGCCCAATCTCATCCATGGGAATCACTTTTCCACGCTCTCCGTACCGTTTGCAAACTGCACTGGGCGCTTCACCCCTGTGTCGATCCACCGCTGGAATATCCAGCCTCCTCCTCCCCCCTCTCTCCTTTTCTCCTATTCCTAGTCATCGTAACGTCATTTTAATGGTTCGCCATCGGATAAATGATTATACGCATATTCAACAATATTTATAATTACTGATATTCATTCAAGTATTTTTTAATATTTATGACGAAAAGTAGAAATCGATAAAAAAATATTTGTAATTTAAAAAATCAAGTATTTTTAAAGAAACACAAAACTTTTTCACAGATAGTATTTTGTAGTATTTTTGCAACAATTTTTTATTTCTGTATCGAAATTTATCAACATTTTCGAATTTTGAATATTAATGAAAACCCTTTAACCTTCTCATGACCTTTGAGATCCCAATGATACTCATGACCTAAAAAAAGTTCGTTTAACTGATTGAAAAAGAAAAGGGACCAACACTGTCCTTTGCAGCATCCCTTACAAAGCTGGAAAGGGCCCAGAGGCGTTGCCCTTAATTCTCGTTATTGTCCCAGATTTTGATAGACGTAAGTCTCTCCGGGTTGGCTTCACGACTGCGTCAGCTTTCGTGGATGAACGTGGCTGCTTACTCTCGCGCAGCTTTCGTCCCTTTGTTTCGTAAATCGTGCGTAAATGGGCCCTTTTCTCGCCAACGCTCGATTCGTAAGGGATATATATTCGCCGAGGATATTTGGAGCGAAAGAACGAGGGATCGTTCAGGGTGGACGAAATCGGAGCAGGAAAAAAGGAAGAGTGTGAGAGTCGAAGTGACACTCGTAGAAGGGCACCGATCTCGTACCCTTCAGGTGTGCACGAACAGGCGTAAGTTGGGAGATCACCAAGAGAGAGAGAGAGAGAGAGAAGAAGAAGGTTCAGGATCTGGGCGATTTCCGTGTCGAAAGACCCTAAAGGTTGTCCTTTGGATGAACCGATCCAGAAGGGCCCAAACGAGTGCAAAAGGGAAACCAAGTATGTAAGAGAAAGAAAGGGGGGGTATGAAGTCTCATAGAAATAAAAAAAAATCAGGGGAGAGTTCAACCCTCGTGAGACAATAATAGAAACAGTGCCCAACCCCCTTTTTGGGCTGCCAGCAAATACCTGAAGTACACGATACTACCCCCTTCCCATCAGAGACACACATCTCTTTTTTTTTAATTTTCTGTCACCCTCTGAGAAATGAAAAATTGTTGGATCAATCCGATATTAAATATCGATTAATTGTTTGAAGAGAATTTACTCAAAAAAGTGTTTTTCGAAACAGAAGGTAAAATAAATTTTGAAAATACGAAAATATTAACGCAAGATACGAAACGATTGAATGTAAGAGTAGTATTCCAGCAAGTATTTCATTTCGTCGTCTAAACGACTACCCCATCAACCCCCTCGAACGTCCTGATCCCTAATCCGTTTCCTAACCTATCTACGTTACGTGTTTGAGGATCGAACAATGAGAAGAGCCGAGGCCACCCTGATACAATTAAAGTACGTTGCGGTATGGAGATGGTGAAAAACGTACCCCTTCAACGCAGAATTCTGTTTTCATCTCTCCACGTCCCTCTGGGACCGATTCCAGGCTAGAGAATGAAGATAGAGAAAGAGAGAGAGAGAAAGTCTTCTCTTTCGATTCTTTTCTCTTTTTACTCATCGATTTATGCGAGACCATATGGGGGTTTTGGTGCGGTGTTAGGTTCGTTAGATATCTGGGCCAGGTTCGATCCTTTTTTTTTTTTCTTTTTCACTCCTCTTCCTGTTTAGTCGATCGTCTATAGGTCTCGAATCCTAAACTCTCCCCAAAGCTCTCCTTGCCTCGTCGTACCTCTGACGTGAGATCTTTGATTATTTATATTCTCTTGGGCTGACGGGCTGTCCCTAAGCAAGCCAATGTGCCCTGCAACCGATTATCGGCACGAATCGGTTGAAATTCTTTTCCTCCTTTTTTTCTTCTTCGTCTTATTATTTTCTTTCTTTCGTTTTTTTTTTATTATTTTCTTTTTTTCTTTTTATCGATCATGGGCACAATAGACGAGACACGTATACCGGTGTGTGCTGTAGAGATAGAGAGAGGGTGAACCTCAATAGAAACGCAGAGGCGTTTAACGACCCACCGCCCCGGGCTAACATCCCTCAATACCCTTAGTGAACTTCTTCTCCTCTCTCTTCTCTCTCACTCACTCTCGCACGAAGAAATAACATCCAAACCCTATCCCAATTTGCATCCTTCGAGCAGTCCCCGAAAAAATGAAAAATTGACATCATCGATCGATTTTGGCGTTTTCTTGACATCTCTGTTACCTTTATCACTTTATCTTCATGATAAGGCCAAATTGTTTTTTGGTTTGCAAATTTCAATATGCAAAACAATATTGAATTTGAAAATTCCTTTTTTTGGGATTTGAAATCGCCTCGAATGAAGCCACGTGCTACATATTATCGAACGTTTTGTCTCCAGAGCAACTCCGGAATATTAACCGTACGTTAGACGGTTAGTATTCCTGTTATCTACGATTTTTTGATCGATCGAAAAACGTTCCGTAGATCGAGGAGCTCCTTCGTATTAAACATGGATCCGGGAGATTCGATTTACAATTCCGAATTGACGTCAACGAGAATTCTTTTTTTACATATTCGCTTGGGCTTTTGAAACGCTCGAAAAGACGTTCAGAGACAAAGTATTATTACTTCGAGTCAAGGGATTATTATCTCGTATCTTAAATTTCGAAAAATTGCTTCAAGTCCCATAAACGAAAAAACTATTTTTCGTGATATCCAAATTATCCAAACAATTGAAAAAAATCCACGTATTTGCCTTGAATTGAGAAAAATTGTAATATTTATTCGAATACCAAGTGTGTTAATTTGTATTAATTGACGGGAGTTGATTTCGCAATGGACACTCGACACCGTGTAACCCAAGATAGAAACTAACGAGGAAGCAACTCCATCCTCTTGGTTACGATCTTTGGCTTTCCCTTTTTCCCAGGAGCATGGGGTATTTTCTGGCGTTGAGGTTGGATGTCCAGAGGGTAAAATAAGTATCCAGAGTGGCGATCGAAGCTGTCTCGTGATTGGGTCTGGCAGTATCGATGGTCGTATAATACTCGGAGGAGGTAAACGAAAAATCATCGTGATTGGAATCTGCATGGGTCTTGTTGGTGTTCGACCAATCTATATATATATACGATATATATACGATATATACTCGTTCTTCTCTTTATTCCTGGAGGCGACGATATCGGAGTGTCGGATCGTGGTTCAAGTTAAATACCCGATCGAAGAGTGAAATCCCACGTATGTGGGCCAATGAGAAAAGAGGTTGAATCGACGAGATCATTGCCACCCTCCGAGAAATCAGTACTTTCCAAGCTTCGAAAGTTTTAATCGCTACGTAATCTGTCAATTATCGTTGAATTTTTTATCGACCAGTCGATGATTAAACATTCGACAGAATTGAGAATATTTATTATCATCATCGTTGCGAATGTATACTCGAATATATCGATGTCTTTCGAGGGATCAAAATCTAGGGATATTGAAAAGGTTTTATTATTATAATCGTGGATTATCGACGCGTTTAGAGAGCGTGAGAATCTTGGATGGCTCGAGAAGGCTCGTTTCCCTTCCACCTTCCTGTAGTCTCCCTCGTCCCTCTTCTGCAATCCTGTCGCCCGGCTAGAGTCAACCAGCAATCTTTCAACGTATTTACCAATCAGGTTCTCTCAATTACCGACCAATCACTCATTCCCAGTCTCTTTCAACTGTCAATTAATTCAACGCTATCCGGACTCGAAACGAGCCACGATAAATACTCCTCCAAACGGTTTCAGATAATAATACTTTTATTATTATTATTCCTATTATCATCATTATTATTATTATTCTATTTATTTATTTTTAATATAATTTCTCAAGAGTGTAAATACACTTTAATGGAGTGTACGATTCGTTATCAAGGTATTTCATCGTCGGTGTCGATAGCTCGATTATATTAACCCGTTTACCGTTGCCCACGAACACAGGCTTATAAATACTCGCATGTGCGCGCGTAGGAAAGTACCAGTTATACCGGAAATGGGCGTGAGAAAGGAGCAATCGCCTCGAGTCACTGGGCACACGAACGCGAACACACCGAACCCGGACGACAAAGTTTCCAACCAACAAAATTTAAGAGAAGAACGAAAGTCGAAGAGGGTTTCAAGGTCGACACTTTGACGTGTCAAAACATCCAAAAGAGCGGTTCGAAAAGATCATTTCTAAAATTCATTTTCTAAATCGTATTTATTTCATTCGATTTCACTCAAAAATCGTTTCAGTCGTTTGAATGGTTATATATATATATATATTTTTTTGTGGAACCGTATATGTGTAAACGTAGGCCTACAAGAATACGCATAGACATGTTGCGCTCGTCTCTCGCATTGTCAATTCGAATTCGTGAGCCCCCACGCACCTGTTTTCTCTCTCTCTCTCTTGCTCTCTCGCATACTCGAGAGATGAGAAAGATCTAATGACTCGGCGATCTCGTGCTGATGGTGTTTTTACCCCGTGTTCTCTTCACCTTCTCTTTCCTCCTCCTTCTCCTCTCTCTCTCTCTCTCTCTCTATAATTTTCTATGATGATCATTATTACCATTCGCGTTGTTATTATTTCCATTGTAATTCGCAACATTAATAATCCAATGCAACAAACAATAAAAATAATAACCCAAACAAACCTAAACAATAATAATAATAATAATAATAGTAACGCTTTTAGAAATTCCGGAAATTCCTTCCATCTTCCCACTTCCCTCGTCCCGTTTTCCAACTCGAATTTTGCAGCCTCCATTGGGCTTTCGTTGGACTTCGCGCGGACTCAATTTCTAATGAGACTCGCGTGTCCTCGAGGACAGTCCGCGGCGAAACGCGCGCGTCATTACGTTACCCAATCACGCGTATGCAATGTTTCATAGCCGGGCGCGGAAAGGATGGGGGATGTGGGGAAGGAAGGGGGGTGTCGAACGATTAGCGAATCGAGAACGCGGCTAATGCGTAGCGGAGAATGATGAGACGCGTTGGAGCTGGAGCTGGAGATTTTTCTAGGTGTAGCTTCCTGGCGTGATGATGTCACAATTAGCGTAATTACAATTACGCTGGATCGGCGAACGTGCATGAACGTTTTTACGCTGAAAAACAAAAAGTTTGGGTCAAGATCCTCCACCTTTAAGCCCAATGGGGCGAACAGAAAAAGATTTTTTCATGATTTTTTTTAATCCCCTTAATGAAGGTTTTTCAAGCTCGATTAAATATATGTTTTCCCTCGTATATTTAAAACTATTTGTTCAAATTTTTGGTTAAAAATAAACAGTGGATGGTAACAAAAGAATTTGTTCAATAAAATCAATGTTTTGATGCAGAGAAAACAATTTTTTATTGACGAAACAAACACAAACAAAAATATAAATAATTTATCGAAAAGACGAAAAAAGAACCAAAATAATTCTTTTCAAAAAACCCAAAAAAAATTTTGAGCAAAAAAATACACCATGGAATTCCTCTTTATCAGCTTATCTGGCTGTTCGAGGATTAACCTCAAATTCATTGTATCTTGATGCAGTTTCGAACCAAATATCCACGAAGAATAAATCTAAATAAGCGCGTATGCCCGCGCATGTGTCACTTTATGATGTACTGAATCGAGCGAGAGCTCCGTTCCACTGGCAAGCGAGATAATTAGGCTGGCCGGAGACAGGACGTGCGCATTAATTAATTAGCCCAATCTAAGTCCACTACGTCGCTCGCCACACGTACGAGCCTCGTATCGCACTGTCGTTTCGATCGTACACTCGTAAACCAACACTGGAAGTACCAGCTGAATCTTTCCAATCGCAACGAGTAACATCGAACTCCTCGACTTCCTTGATAAGTTATAAATTAGGAAATTCATCACTCAACTGAAATATCGATTTGTTTTCAAACGTAACGATGTGTCCTTATTAACTCATGGTTTCGTTGAATCATTGAGTTATTAACGCATCGAGTTAATGACTTGTCAACTCATTGACTCGTTGAGTTATCAACTTACGGAGTTATCAATTTATGAAGTGGTTTAATTATTATTACTTTATCTTATCGTTACTTTTTTTTAATTGGCTCGAAATCCTTCCATCCACTCGCTGCATCTTTCCCATTCTTCGAGGAAAAAATTGGACCACAAGAATTCGGGGTAATTAGGGCAAGCACGCAGCTCGGACATCGTCGAGCCGGAAAAGCCGTGAATCTGCAGCGCGGGCAACCGAATCTGGTTGGAAACTCTATTTTAACGTGGCGAGTAGTTCGGTTATGTCTTCGGAAAATTCGAGGGAACAAATTCTCGGGGAGACTGCGCGCCAGCTTGTCTCGGTATCTTTCAAACCTCCCCCCTCCCCCTCCCTCCCTCTTCGCCCAATCCTCTCTTCCTGCCAGTGTTTATATATTTATCCCTGAGTCTCTCTCTCTCTCTCGGTCGTCCATAGAGATACGCTGACATCAGCCGCCGCCACCGCTACGCCCGGACATAATTAATTTATGCTAACGAATGAGAAGCGTAACGGCTGCGCTCTTAAATTCGCGCCATTGAGCGTCCAAGTGTCCGTAAGTCCCTGCCGGCTGTGGCATTCTCTTCGGGTTCTCTCCTCTCTCTCTTTCTCTCTTTCTCTTTCTTACTCTGCCTCTCTCTTGGTCTATCACGTTGGCTCTTCGTCTCGCTCGACTGGTTTCCGTCGAACTGTTCGAAACTGGTTGGCGTTGCCGCGACTGTGAGACGCAACGACGACGACGAGGACGACGACGAGGACGACGACGAGGACGACGACGACGAAGAGGACGAGAAGGACGAGGACGAATACGGGGAGGAGACTGCGAGATCGCGACTCTCTCCCCAAGAATCCAATGCATATGTAGACTGGTGCCCATCGAGAAATGCTCCCCGGGGCCACTGGGGGTCTCCCGGCCAACCTCCCTCTCCTCTCCCCCCTGCAGTTTTTCGATAATTAATTTTATTATTATATACCGCGCATGTGCCTCCGAACGAGATCCCGTGCTCCTGCATCCTCGACCTCAACGTACTTCCTTTCTTCATGCCACTCTCGATCTTCCCCTCGCACGTAAACGCCACTTCCGGGTCCCGTATAATTAGAAGAACTATTGTTATTGTTGTTTTCATTATTATTATTATTACTAGGTTAAAAGAGCATTTTTGTTGGTTTTATATGATTATTATAAAAATTATTGTTAATAATATTATCAATCAAGTATTAATTGTATCATATTTCACGATAATAATGATAAATAATTGATTTACTTTAAATGAATTTAAAAAAATATAAATAACTTTTTTTTCACTGAATCAATTACAGTATGGTTCAATGAAACAATTAGTTGGATTCACGGGATGCATCCGAGTCCCGTTTGTTTAATGACGTCGAGAAGATGAGTTTTAAGCCCGAGATCAATACAGAATGCAGCGATCGTACAGAGCTATCGTGCATGTGTGGTACGAATGAGAGAGAGAGAGAGAGAGAGAGAGAGAGAGAGAGAGAGGAGGGGCGGGATAGGGGGAGAAAGAGAAGGATAGATAAGGATCAACGTATCCAAACGGCTTCGAAAACCGATGTAATTAATTACAAGTAGGCGCGTCCACGTCGAGCTCAAGCGTTGGAAGGATCTTTTACCCCCTGCGGAAGGTACGCGCGCCCATCACGCGCTCTATCGCTCATAAGTCTTCTCCTAACATCGAAAAGTGAAAACAACGTTTTCCCGTGACTCCGTTCTCGATCGTCAATAATATTCGTATTTTACTTCATCGAGAAATGAAAAAAAAAAAATATATATATATATATGTATGTATGTATGTATATAGGTATGTATAGAAAAAAGGCTACTGAAACATCGGAAATTCCACTTTTTGTATTCCGTGCATAAATTTTCTTCGAATTATTACGAAATTATTGTCGTTACGATACCTAGATGATTTATTAACCGTCATTTGCATTACTAGTGGAGCTACCATTTTTAAAATATTTTTTCTATTCTTTTTTTTTCTTTCTTTTACTCGGTAGCTCGATACAACGTTTCAGGTCGCAGCGATCAAATTTATTGTCGACCACTCGACTAATAGCCACCCTTTTTTGAACACTAGAGTTTTCGTGTGTGGGTGTACGGAAACAGGGGGGGGGGGGGACGAATGTGTTGGAATTACTCTTTTAAGGTTTTTAAAATTCAAATTAATTTCCAAACAAATGTCGAACAATAATTTTCGAGTTTCCATAAAAAACCATCATTATATTCCTTTCAGAAATCCGAAATATCTCTCATCTCGGGTCCAACAAACTTTTGTCCATAGCTCGAGGAATTACCATAATTACATCGAGATTCATCACGAGTCCAAAAGAGACTGGAATGAACGCAGCATTTTTCCTAAAGTTCGACGTACCCCCGAAGGTTTCAGTTCCGGCTTTTTCTTATCTGAAGAACGTTCGAGTCAATTCTGTTTCGTCGTTTCTTCCAAGAGTCATTCCTGCGTGGATAATCATGCTCGTTATGACCGTGTGTGGGCTCACACGTGTGTATACACACGTGTCCACGTATTCGTGTAGATAATATCTACGCGTGTGTCCCTGCATCCCATTTGACATAATCTGCCCCCCCCCCTCTCCCTCGAACTCCCGCTTAACCGAAAAATCACTCGCACTTACCCCCCATCCCTCCCTGCCCCACTTTTCCTCTCGTCTCTTCTTTTCTTTTTGAATGTCTCGATTTTTTCTTTTTTTTCAGTCCCCATTCGTGACTCTCAACGATATACCTGGTCCCAAGTCCATTCAGGTATTTAGGCAGGGTGCATCCGCTTCTTTCCTTTTCCCTTTATCGAACCCCCCCACCCCCTCGCTGCGTCTCTTTTTTTTGTCTCTCTTTTCGTCTCTTTCGTCGCACGAACACACATAACCTCTCATTCACTTGGTATCTTTATATTTTTAGAATAACATCTCACCAGAGGCCCGTGCGCCACGTGAGTGTTCCCTCCTCACTTTGGAAATGAAATATACATCTTCTGAAATTCCTGTGGTGAGAAATAGAAAAAAAGAAAATAATTCGTTTGGGTTTGTTTGGGTTAGAGTCGACCGAAGAATCGACAAAATGTTTGTTTGGTCGTAACAAAATTAACTTGGTCGATTGATTGGCTTATTAGGTATTGGTCATTATCATTATTGTTCATAAATGTTGATATTATTTAAGGTTGATATCCAACTGTCGTCTATCCCTTCTGGATTGCGTTCTCTGCCTGTTTTATATTTTCTTTTTGGGACGAGCCAATACGGAACATCGATGATCCATGAAAAGGGCCTAGGGGTCCTTTCGCCCTTTCTTAGAGGGGGAACGTAGGGTTTTAGTGAAAATATAAAACTACGCAGCAGCCAGGTACTGGAGATGGGTTCGTTAGTCTTGAAGACTCGGTTGCTACCGACGAGACATTCAACGTTTCTCATCTCGTTCTCACCCACGTGAAATACCTGCCTCCCTCTCTTCCAGATTTGTAACAGTATACCACAACGTTCGCCTCGATTCACGCCGAAATTCATATGGGCCAACCAATCAAGCAAGGACTCTTTTATTCACCACGAAAGCCTGTCCCGATGTGAAGCCAATGGGGGAGAAAGAGCACCTACTAACCGGCTAGTCCGAAGGTCTCCGATTACAATGATATTCTCGCTTGGATAACACTCGAACCCTAACGTTTCCTAGAACGGTACACAATATCCAACAATGGAAATGGACATCCAACCGATTGGGTTAATCTTGATCTTTCAATCATTATACCCAACAGAAGTTTCTTCCAGACTCTGGAAATTGATGTATTCTAGGATTTTACTTTTATGGGTCTGGTCGACCAGTCTAGACTCTAATCCAAGTTGATTCCGAGCTTCAACTGGAATTTTGAATGATATTTATCAAAACAGGTAAAAAAGGACTTTAAAGACTTTATTGAATATTTTTGGAAGTAATTAAGATACTTCGAGGCAATCCAATAGAAAAGACATTTTGGCAGAATGAGTATAATAAAACGGTGACCTCTTGCCCCAAACTGGATTGCACTGAGCGTCCATCTGGCACTCCTCGATTTATTTCTAGTTGGAACTCAACTTTGAGAAAAAAAAGTTCCCAGCTGGACTTTTCGGTTTCGTTTTTTTCCTGACGTCCGGTATTGACGAAAAAATGGGAGATATCGGCAAGAAGGCAGGTCAGGGTTTATCCGACGAGGTTGAGAAAAGACGGCGCGAATGACAAAAAAAAAGAAAGATGAAGGTGGAGAAGGTTGGAAAGATGGTTAGAAAAATCGATCTTCCATCGTGGAGATATCCAACGAACGTCGCTGTCATGGCCACGTATTCGATCGAAGGTGTAATCGATCGACCACCTATCGAGTCGACGTTCATCCATCATCTCGTTTCTACGACTCTCTCGCGAGTTCCTTCGCCCCGAGCTCCTCAACGATAATCGAATTCCTCGCTCTCCGCGCCTTCTCTTCGAGTCTCCCTCTATCAGCCTTTTAATATACACACCCCCTCAACCATTTTCGAAACTAATTCGACTCTGGTGTCACTGATGCTCGCGCCAATAATTACCATTGATGGCTATTAGCTAATTATTCATTATAAAAAACTGTTTTCTGGGTCTAACAATACCCTCATCTGAAAGCGTTTCTCTAGCATAAAAAAATAGACGTGGACGTCCACGTGGATATTTCCTTCTCAAGAGCCAGAACGAGTTTTCGAAACAATAGTGCCCAATTATTCGTCAAGGCCAATTTGAATATCAATTCGAGGTTAATTACTTGATTTCGATCAAATATTTGTTTTTACTTTTGAAAACAAAAAAATGAGATAGTCAGATGGGGCGAAGGGGGCCGAGTCTACAGGTCGAAACAGTCAAAATTCCCTTACAAATATCGCGACGAGTTTCAAAATTCAACTTTCCATCCGGAACAAAAGGATGACGTTTTCGAACATACAATTTGTTTTCTTTTTTTTCATTTTTTTTAATGGTCTTTTTTCATAGCAAACACACGTGTTTTTCCGTTTCGAGAAATGTTTCCCGGAACGTGCTTCAATGTAACCTGGATTAGATTCGATGTTTGAACGACGTTAAAGTGTTCCTCTTTTTTTTTACGTGTGTCTCGCGTGACGCGTATGTGAGAGCTCGTCCCGGTCTGAGCCACGAGCGATTATCCGTCTCTTTCCTAAGCAAACAACAAGAACGATAAAATACGACCACGAACTCTCGTCACCACGACTCCTCGACTCCACAGACAAGTCCAGCTGTAGCTTACAAAAGACAGCATGGGTTTCTGTCGCCACCTTGAACCGGTCCTGTGCCCTGACAAACCCAAACAAACCCAAACAAATACGTTTGATCCCTTATCAGACATCGGAACCGTTAATTCATTCGCTTCCGTGCCAAATGAAAGAATCATCACGCCTGGATCAGCCTGGATATTTCAAAGACAGTCCACACTGCTGCAAATGTTATTGGGTCACATTGGAACCCAAACAAACATCCGCCTGTATGTATCCAGCAGCCTTTCGAAACTACCGCCGATGCTGACCCCCCCCCCCCCCCCCCCCGCCCCATGATAGACTAGGACACGAAAACGTTCTTTGGAAGCACAGACAGGAGCAACCCCTTGGGATGTGGATCAGTTCACAGGCAACAAGTGACCACACCAGTTGGACCAGGATACTGAGGCAACAGCACGAACCGAAACTGCTCACAAAAGAGGCAGCAGTAACGACACATCGAAACGTCAATGTGGTTTGACACACACACACACACACACATACGCAGCCAGAGATAGTTCCATATGGGGTGGTCGTCGACCATCCGGTCGTTCCAGCCAATCGATATATCGAACGTGCGTGGGTGACGCCACTGGGTATCATATCTATACGTCCGTCTTGTTTTCTTGGTTTTCTTTGGGGCCAGGGTACACTTCACTATCCTGCTTTTACTCTCGGAACTCTTGGGCGTTCCAACCCCGTCTCGGTGACTTTCCGTGTAGCAGAGTGATGCAAGCGATAGCGGAGAGGGGGAAGGAGCAGGGGTGGTTTCGAACGCACACGCGAGGGGTTGAATCGCCTCGGTTCACTTATGTGCGTGTAGGGAGTTTTTGCGGTAGGCCATGGCCGCTTTAGGTCCGGTCTCGTGCGGTCACTCCAGAAAGCTTTTTTCCCCCTAGTCTCATCCAACGGCTTCTCTACCAACTCACCCCTAGCTTTCTCTCACCCTCAAATTTCTCGTCTCTTGCACTCTTGCTTCGACTCTGCCTTTTTCCTCCACTTCGCTTCACCCTCGAAGGTCATGGCCTCTCGTTTCGAGTCGCCCCGGCTCGGTTTTCGAAAGTTCAAGGTGAAGGATTGATCTGATTTTAAAGGGATGGGAATTCTTCCGTAAGGCCATCAGGAATGGGAATTCTTTTGGGTTGAAAAATTATCAGGAGGGGAATCCTTTTGGTCTGGGTTTGTTTAGGTTGTTTTGGGTTTGATTGGGTTTGTAGGAATCCTTTTGGTTCGAAGAGTCATTAGGTTTGCGGAAACTTCAAGCTTGAAAAATCATCGATAGGAATCCTTCCAGTTGGAAACGTCATGACGAGCCTTTGCATCAACTTCATGCTGGCTCTCAGCCAATCGAAGACCATCTCCCCGTCCCAGCCATTCAGGAATCCTCGGACCCAACTTCAACCACAAAAATGTCCCATTTGGAACAATTCTTATCTTCTGCATCCTTTCGTCCAGTCTTCCATTAATCACTCCGGGTTCACATGAAAAACGAATGATGAATCGGCCCAAGAATTCTTCGGGAATACTCGGGAGTGTATGAAAGAGTGCGAGCGTAGACGAGACGCAGGGAGTCGTCTCGACGTGGCAATGTTTTAGCGTATTGATCCAGTTGTGTTGGGCTTGAGCTGCAGTAGGAAAGGGATGGAAAGAGCTAAATAGGAGAAGGAGAGAAAGCTGTCTCGAAGAGAAGGAGAGGGAGAGAGATAGTCGTTGAGGAAAGAGCTAGGGATTGGCGAAAGAGACAAAAAGAGCGCAGGGTTGAACCCAATGTAACGGCCAATGTTGCGAGGGAGGCCGGAAAAGAAAGAGAAACGAGGAAGGGAAGATCGCCGGGGCTTGCCAAGGTGAGAGGGGTAAAAAGTGGACGGCGGCACTTACTCGCTCATAATCACCCCCGAGTCTCTTGACCCCCGACTATATACCTCCATACCACCCTCTCCAATTCTGCTATTCCGCATACCAACAAAACACACTTCAACGAGTCTCTTCATCCAACTTTTCAAAGTTTACCCCTTTTAAAGCCAACAAATGCCAGGAAATACCTCGAACCTGTACCACGTTCGTTATGCCATTGCAATGAAAAAAAAAAACAATGTTTTCTACACTGTATTGATAACACCTAACCTACTCGTATAAAACCTGAAAAAAGTCATTGCGAGGGCCTGAATCACTTTTCTTTTTATTGCCAATGAAACAACGATGAAAAAAAAATAAATATGAAATCTCTCACTTTAAAACGTTTTGCCACTTACCCTACCCGAGAGTCGTCATCAAGTTCTGAGGGTTGTAAAATTGGTTCGTACGTCACGAGAATGGAGGCTCTGTCGTTTTCCCTCTTCCAAAGGCATACGTCAATCTTATAGCCAACGTTGGCGTCGAAGTGCGTTAACGTAACGATGAAAAAATAATGTGATGTGCGGAGGGGGGGATAGACGAAGAGTTTGAGACGGGTACATGGATCCCACGTGATCAAGAGACCTTTCAACGCTCGAGTTGAAGTATTAATTGTCGTTGGAAGGAGGTACAAGTCTCAATCATTATTCAACATGATGATACGTAAGTACACACGCGTCGGAGTAATGACGGCCTTTTCCATAGTCCCAACCTGGGGCGGGTAACCTGGGAAAATTCACCATGGACGAGAATCGATCCACCGGTGTTTTACACGACTCTCCAGTAATATTACCAACCGGCAAGATACATTTATATTCACCGAGAACCGTTTGCGAAGAATTGCCACGCTCGAATGCAAAACTAGTAAAGCTAACTGCTGCCCCCGCTGGCTAGATATTCGTACGTACGTGTTGGCTCAAAGTGGACGTCTGTCCTTCCAATGAACCGCCAAGACTGAGTGAGAAGAAGAGAGAGAGAGAGTAAGAGAGGGGCAAGGGGAAAGAGAGAAAGATGAGGAGAAAGGAGGAAGAAAAAGGGGGGGGTGGGGATTGAGCGGAAGGAGGGAAAGAGGAAAGCCACCCTCCTTATGTATGCACACCCTTGAATAATTGCCGCTCATTCGCTCAAATTATCCCGTAGTTTCCGCGTCGAATGTAAAATCATAATAACACTCTCGGCTGACCGGAGTCTTGGCGAGTTGGCTTCTTTCTTTTCAAGACTGGGCTCTGGATGTAGCGTGAGCTCTTGTGCCTGATGAGAACCTTCGTACGTGGGTTAGAGGTTCAATATCTACCTCAAAACTTCGATTATCGAGGTAAAGGGTGAAAAGGGTTTTTTTTTATCATTTCTAGGTTTGGGCTGGTGATGGGTTGGATTGTTGATGGGGCTTGATGGGATTTAGGGGTTTTCCGAAATCGACAGAGTTTTTGGAAATACCTGGAGCTTTTGGAAGTCTCTGGGTTTTTGAAAAAACCTAAAGTTAAAAATGATAAGGATACCACAAGGATGGTTCTGGAAATCGTATGATACGAAATGAACCCTTGTCGCATGGAAACCCGATATATGTATAGAAAAATGCGTCCACAGGGTTGGCAGTGTCATCCGCTGTCTTCTCGCTGATCGTTTCCACGTAAATGCTTTTACCATTGGAAAAAGGACTCCGGAGCGTTTGCACGCACATTACCTTTCCCTCCTGTCAGAACTCTGTCCTTTTCCCATTCCTGCATTACGTGAAAAAAAAACATGAAACGCACTCAGGCTTGGTGAAAGAAAAAGAAAACAAAAGGGGAGACCAACCGGAGGAGGGAGGAGAAACACGTAACTGAGAGAAAATAAAAATATGTCTCTCTCCTCGTCTGTTGCGTCATACCGTTGTTCAGTAGGGTAGAACGATAAGCTGCATTTACCTTTCGATTATCGATTAAGTACGTCAGGAAAGCGAATGTATTATGAAGATATCAACGTGTACGACCAAACCAAATATTGATTCCTAATTTTCGTCATTTCTTCTTTCCTTTCAGAAGGAGCCTCCATTTCTATGCTGGCGAAGCCAACCCGTGAGTAACCCAAACGTCTTTGAACAGTTTTTTGTGCAATTCTCCATTATGTTCGTATTGGAAAAAGAACCGAAACAAACCCAAACCCAAACAAAGCTCCCTTGTGGATTGCACATCAAGAATCCAACCACCATCCACGCCATTACCATCCATCATCCTGGACTTCTTTCTTCCTGGATTTTGATGAAATTCTTCTTCTCTCCAGCATTCACAACGTTCAGTTGTTACCCCCCACCCTTGATGGGCATTGCAACACCTATCGAATTAGCCAAGAACACGAGCTCGGGAAAACCGGTTGGTAGACCGAACCGTTTTGCTCCTTTTTCACCCATCATTTGTCTACTGTGTTAATCCTGATAAAAGTCAAAAGGGCGTAACTTCCGGCCAAGTCGAAGATCATCAGGGACGTTTTGCCTTCCGCTGCTCGTTTTCGATATACTTGTAGCCGGTATCGTGTACTCTTTTTCCTCGCTGATGCAAACTCCAACGAGCATTCCTCGGGACGGTCTTGCGACGCGAATTAATGAAAACACGGGGTAGAGAGCGCACTGATAAACCGAACTGTATATAGAGTCCTCCTCCGAGCTGGCATCATCCTATCGCTACCTCAACGCAAAATTATTCGAATCCGCGTACATAAGAAAGTCGAGAAACCAAAATAACAAACCCAAACAAAAAAAAGGAAAAATAAATTCTCGAATACCAGCACGCGAAAAGGCATATTGCAAATTCATCGGATTGCGATCCGTACTTGGCTTCGATAACGATGGGGGTAATTATTCCAAGTATTTATTAGCCTCTACCTCGAGTCTGGTACGATTATCATGAAATTCGAGACCCCGATCAATTAGCAAATCCCAACCACCCTCGTGGCCCATCCAATCGAACGGAATCGAAGGGATGGACGCTAAAAATATTTCGAATCGGATCAACAAATTCGTATTTGATTTTTTTAACGACTTATTTATTAACTTTTAAAATTTATCTATTTATCATCCGAAATTTATAATCACAACCCCCCTCCCTATCAGTACGAGAAAATTAAGCTTTCTTTTATTAAGAAGAAATTTTAATAACAAAAAACTCTTTTTTTTAAATAAAATAAAATTTATTAATATTTTAAACAGAAGTTTATTAATATTTTTATTAATTTACTACTTTATTTTTCAACATTCATTATCGTCGTCACAGTTTTTTCATTAGTAAGAAATTTGTTAAATTTTAAAAGAGACATTTATTCATATTTTGTTTTATTTAATAATTCAGTATTAAAAATGTGTTTATAATTCACTTAAGGACGAAATGGCCAATGACGACGAGTAAATGACGAGTGTACGTCGTTATAATTATTCGGCACAAAAGTCACGAGCGGACATTAATAACAACGAGCGGCTAATTATAAAACGATTCTGGTGGCTCACATAAAAGTTTTACCGAAGAGACGACAGTGACCGGGCTCACGATCCGCCAGTTCACATTGTTTCATCCGCTGCGTAGCGGGCAGGAAGTCGATGTCTTTCTTTTTTGTATTACGGTACACTTCCGTTTGCACGATTTGATGTCTATTTCTTTTTTTTACATTCAATATAAGTTGGTTTTGCAATAATAACGTAAATGAGAAAAAAAAGGTTTTTTTGAGGAGATAGAATTTCTAAAATCTGTAATTAAATCAACTCAAAGAATTTATACTCTCGTCAATAAAAAAAAACTGTTGATTTCTGAGTGATTTTTTTTCGTAACACGATCGTAACAGTAGAACAAGGTGATACGAGATTTGACGTGATTAAGAAGCCAGATAGAAGGAGAGGTGAGAGGCCGTTGCCACGGAGGTAATTAAGGAGCGCCGTTAATTTCCGAAAAAAAATTAAGAGGAACAAAGAAAAAAGAGGAAGAAAAAAAAGTCAACATCGCTAATTCCGGACCGATGGGACCATCGGTGCGAGAACGAGGCTGAAAAAAGAATTGAAAAAAAGAAAGAAACGTTGCCAACGATTACATCAACGAGTACGATTCTTTTTTTCTTTTCTTTTTTTTACACGCACGGCAAACAGCGATCAGCTTTATATCACAATGTCCACGTGAGAAAACGGTAAACCGAATAACGAGATCGGTACGAGGGACTGCGACGATGAAAAAAAAAAACGAAAAAAAATCACGTGACGAACTGCGTTTCCACCGCTTCGCTGATCTCCATTACGCATGTATATATATATATGTTTATTTACAGATGTGTGTATCCGCGTGAGTAAAAGTGTGTTGCTCGTCCCACGAATTCCGGTAATTATCATAATTGCCTGGCTCGAATCGTCCGCGCCTAAATTGCATAGTTCCTCGTAACGATCGATCCGCTTCTCTCTCTCTCTCTCTCTCTCCCTCTCTCCCTCTCTCTTTCTCTCGCTCGGCCTTTTCTCGTTCAATGGAAATCGATAAACGCACGGCCCACTTTCAATGCTCCGCTCTTCCGAAAAATTAAATCGCACATGCGCTCTAAAGAGCCACCAACCGTCGACTAACAATTGGTTTTTTCAATGATTTAATTAGTAACTAAACTGCTGCTGACTTCAAAATCGGTAACTCATAAAATCAAACGATTGGTTACTGATTACTCAATTATCAACCAATCTAATACTAATTAGTTACACTTACTAATTACTAGTTTATTAACTCATCGTTACTAATTAATCAGATACTGTTACTAATTAATAATATACTGTTATTAATTAATCAGTAACTGCTACTGATTACTCAATTCGCACCTAATTGGACAATCGGCAATTACCAATTAGTTAGGAAGAAGACAGGGAAAAAATGGAACGCTTGTCAATTATTTGTAGCCCTTTTCTTGAAACTGGCAATTGGAAACGTTGCCTCTTTTGGTCACAAATGTGTTGCCCCTTATTAATAATTCTCTCCCTTAGCCTGAATAACTCGCGTGTAACTGGAATTTAAATTGACAATGAAAATTGAAAGAAAGGTTCGCGATACTTACCTTGAAACATTGTCTTTGTTGTAACGTGCGACCCTGTCACGCTACAATGTAAAAGGGTCTAAATTGTAGTTGAAAATGTTCGAACCCTACGAAACGTTTATAATGTTTAAGCGAACGATTCACGTAAAAGCGTATGAACTCGAGTTGAAAAAACTCGCACGCAGGTGCAATTTCTCCATCACTCGTTGCAATGTCGTGGATTATTCAGCGATGAAAAAACTGCTCTCGAGAGCTCCGTCAAACCCTTTCATCGTGCCTCCCTCGAATTAAGGAGCCACCCCCGTTTTCGAATGACAACCACTTTAAGCCTCCACCATTCTATCCTCCCATCGTTTTCCATTATTTTCCTGCTGCTGTCAAGAAACCTTCAAGCTTTTCACACTTCCTTCGACTAAGCTTCCCTCAACGATGGCTTTTTTAAAGTCTTTTTTAAAATATGTATTTTAAAAAAATATATATTTCATATTTTTTTTTATTTTCAATGTTTAAATATGATCGTTATTTTTATTTTTTATTTTATGACATTTTGAAGTTTTTGTTCACGGTTTTAGAATAATAATAAAAAGAGTGGCATAATAAGTATAAAAAAAGATAAAAATGAGGTTTAACGATGCAAACGCATCAACGTCGTGTCAGTAGCCATTGTATTTCTCGAAACATCCAATTAAGTCATTATTTTATGATTTTTAAAATAAATTCTTATTATCTTTTCTTTTATTTCTCATAACATTTCATTAATTTTTTTCTTTCAAGCCTGACACCCCCTTTCTGTCTTGAGCCTCCCTTCCACTCTTTCATTTTGTGTAGGGCATAAAATAAGCGCGGAGGAGCCCTTTCTCCCTTCGCTGCTGAAAATTACACGTCATTTGCATTATAAGTTACCCAGAACAATGATGTACGTAAGCACCCTCACTTCTTGCACTCATTTTTTTTTCTTCTCTCCCTACTTCCATGTCGCCCACTTTGCTCATAGCCCACTCGCATTCATTTTGGCGCCGAGCTAAGAGTCCGGCCATCGCACGGACTGACTCTCTCGATGCTATCAGCGAGTCTACTCCAGCTATCATACAGTGTGTCCCGTTACACCCTCCACAAAAAATTCGAACAAAAGTAGCAACATTTTTTTATATTTCTGTCCTGATAGTGCAAACATACAAGTAATTAATATTTAAACTTTTCAAAACACGTAAATGTTTTTTTCCTGTCAAAATTGTAATCGTAATAACAATTCTCCAGTAATAATTAAGAGCCAAAAAAAGAATATTTTTTTCTACAATTAAATTGTAATTTGAATATTAATAATTTTTTATTTAATTATTTACTTCAGGTATTTTGAATCAATTCAATAAATTCAAATTCGAATCATCAACGAATTTGTTTTTTACGAAAATTTGTTTGGGTTGGTTTGGGCTACAGTTATAAATTTATAAACAATTATTCCATCCAAATTGACAATGCATTATCTGGAAGTATTAATAACTAATAATACTACTATAAATGATTATTGATAAATTATTATTATCATTATATTAGTATTAATAAATAACGAGAAAATAAATTTTCACTTCCAACCAACGAATGTCGAAGGTTCCAAATTCCATCCCCTTAAGAAATGAAAAATAAAAAGGAAGATAGAAAATAAAAAATAAAAAGCGATGGGACACCCCATATAAGCACATACGTTTCGAATCTGCCCATCCTGAGTTCTACGTCCCATCGTTTTTTTTACTTCCCAACCGTTTTTCCATCAATTCATTATTTCATGAAAATTAATTATCCGCGACTTGCGAAAGAACGGCCAAGTATGTGCGTTTACCTACGTATTGGTATATATATATAGAGAAACCTACCCACTTAAATAAATACGTACATCGTGGAAAAGGATTTCTCGTCTTGTGCGTTTGTCCATCAGTTTGTCTTCATATATATAAATATATATGTATATATATCGAAGAAAAGTACCTCCACCCCCCCCCCTCAACAAGACGCATTATAAGTTTTTCCCGGGGGTTAATTCCGTCGACGATACAGTACACACTACATTTTTCCTTCTCACATTCTTCCATCCTTTCTCCCATTTACTTGCGGCAGTTTCGTTTTGCGCTTCGCATCGTTCCCTCTTTCTGTTTGCTCTTATCGTTCCACCAGTCTCTATATATATGTGTGTGTGTGTACAGGGTGACCAGAGAAGTGACGACCAAAAGAAAAATTAACCCCATGAATTAATGGCATTTTTAATACGTTTTCCTATTTTCAAACTTTTCTATATTTTTATTTTTATTTTTCAGTTTCGAAATGTTACATATTACATTTTCCGATATTTTCTAAAGATTGAGAATTTATTGAATCGTATGTTGAATTCTAAAAAATGTTCAAGCGAATTTTTTAAATTCAATTCTTTTGTTTTTTTTTTTCATTTTTAATTTTCATATTTTTTACCGAAGGTTTAACAAATTGTTGCATTGA
This sequence comes from Ophioninae sp. B BG-2022a, assembly GCA_030522765.1. Classification (NCBI taxonomy): domain Eukaryota; kingdom Metazoa; phylum Arthropoda; class Insecta; order Hymenoptera; family Ichneumonidae; species Ophioninae sp. B BG-2022a. The sequence goes on from JAPYZJ010001546.1 coordinate 25,125, forward strand.
ATTCTTCAACGTGATTCAAAGTTAAAGATCGTAATATTAAATAGCAACTATTTTTGCAAGACAAAATTATGGCGACCAATTGTTACTAAAGATTTCAAAAAAACATTTAATAATTATGAATACATTTAAAAAAATGGTGAATAATCATGAAAATATTAAAAATCGGTGGAGTCTTGTCTATCTTTCGATACAAATAATTGAAGCGTTACTTAAAGTGGTTGATTCTTCGGGCACCCTGTATACACCCTAATATATACCCAAGCACCCTCAAACCCGGTCGTAGAACGTCCGGTTCTCTCGGACTAAGAGCGTGGCTAAGAGTTCGTATACGAACGTCTCTATGGTTAATTAAACGCATAGATCAAACGCCCAACCACCCATCCACCCCTTTTCTTCCCTCATTCTCGCGAGCTGACCGGGCGAAGAGTCTCGTTTCCCCCGAAGCTTCGCGCCAGCTTTCTCATATATATATATCTACATACGAAAGAAAAACGCTCGCTTCTTCATCCCTACGATACTCCGAAAAAAATGAAAAATTAATTGTACAATTTGTAACCCCCTAAATGCAAAACAAAAATTTTAGCAATTTTCCAAAAACAAAAATGCATAACCAACCATTTTGCAATTTTTTAAATCTTTGCAGAAAAGAACAAATTTTTGAACAAAATTCTTGCCTTGTTTAATTTTGAAGGATAAATAATTAATTTTTGACATTTTGAATTGATATATATGGAGATGCACTCTTCGAGCTTCGAAGGTGGGCGACCGCGTGTATACCGGTTTTTACACCGAAGACAGAGTCTCCGTGATCAGGATGACACTTTAGCAAACATAAGGGCGTAAGATGATTGGATTTGGCTGGTTAATGGAGTTGGCAAGGAACTTTTTGGTCCGCCAATAGTAGGGATTTGCGTGGTGACCGCGAATGGTGGAAGGATGAAAAAAAAAGAACTATTGGCCCTGGCTTGACCCTGGTAAGAACACGGACGTACCACGACGATCATACCTCATTATGGTTAACACCAGACTGTGGACCACGAGCTAGTCGCTCGTAATCGACGGTACGACCAACCCAACCATTTCTCAACTCCGAAAAGTGTGTCGTACCATTGTAAGGTGTGTTATACGTCATGGGCATGGCCATCGTGTCCCATTCGACATTTGGCTTTTATTGGGTACGTTGGAATACGTTGTTGTCGAAGATTTCGAAATATGGCTTTTTTCGTTTTTAGAGAATTGATTCGTTCGAAAATCGTTCAGCATATTAATAAAATCGTCCAAAGTCTCACAATTTCGAAAAACCGTTCCAAGATTTTTCCGGAATTTCATAACTTTCCCTATGAGTGAAAACTCCTGAATGCCTAACCTCAAAAATTGAAATAGTCGAGGAATGTCTGGTACAAACGTTGATCCAATTCTCAATACCTGTATCAACCGATGGATTTAATTGAGTCGGCTGGGGTTTCGAATTTTCGCGTCTAATTAATTCGAGACCAGGCAAGAAGCGGAAAAGAAGGTTCGGGGGG
>JAPYZJ010001547.1:0-26649 GCA_030522765.1 Ophioninae sp. B BG-2022a
ACTGAATCATTGGTAAAATCCAAATATTGAAATATTGGCAAAAGCCATATACCGAATCATTGGTAAAATCCAAATATTGAAATATTTGCAAAAGCCATACACTGAATCATTGGTAAAATCCAAATATCGAAATATGGACGAAAGCCATATACCGAATCATTGGTAAAATCCAAATATCGAAATATTTACGAAAGCCATATACTGAATCATCGCTAAAATCCAAATATTGAAATAATGGCAAAAGCCACACACTGAATCATTGCTAAAATCCAAATACTGAAATATTGACGAAAGCCATATACTGAATCATTCGTAAAATCCAAATATCGAAATATTGACGAAAGCCATATACTGAATCATTGGTAAAATCCAAATATCGAAATATTGGCAAAAGCCATATACTGAATCTTTGATAAAATCCAAATATCGAAATATTGACGAATCCACAAATTCCTAGCTTGCTGAACATTTGAAAAAGCGTATCAGTAATCAACCAGTATATTTGGAAAATACAGCGTTTAAAACAGTTAACAGCAAAAAAGATTTTGAAAAAAAAACCTACAAATATCGTCAGTGCTTACAAGAATGATTAGCAAGGTCTAGGCAAGGTATTTGTGCTGTTTGCCGAACTACTTGAAACAGATGTGGCAGCTGGCTCAAAAAATGACAGCTCGAAAAAAGAAGCTGCGGAACTTCATTTTTATAATCTCAAAATGAAAAATTCATCAAATTCGTGTTTCCCAAATGTGAAAATTTTCTTACGCGTTTACTTGTTTTCAATTATTACTAATGACATTGAAAAACGTTATTTTCCGAAATGAAAGCCAATAAAAAACGAATTAAATTAATAAACGAATTAATGAATTAATTGAATTAACGAAATAACAAATTAAATTAAAAAATCGTCCAAATGGTCTCATCTCAATGGCAAGTTTGTTTAGAAAAAAATGTCAAAGAGTGAAAAGTTTCGTGATAACATTCGCTACGAGCACCACTCCGGCTTCATGCGGTACTGGATAGATGAGTTCCTGTTACCCGCAATAGCTCTTTAAACGGAGTGGGTGCGAAACAATGAGGGACCAGCGCAGACAATAGATTCATTCGAGTGACCCTCATTGTGATGACGAAAATATTACTGGAGCAGTATGAAAACAAAATGCAGTTTACTTGTGCACTCAATTACATACCTGTAGAAGCGTCCAAAGCCAATACTCGGAGCGATGACCGTTTAGCTATGCACTAGCTCGTGCAAAAAGTAATCAACGAGACCGGATTAACCTCTGAGACTTTAATTTATATTCTTCGTCCAATTTTCCATGATTATCGTTCTTGATCGCAATTGCAATTTTCATCATTGTGATAATTCTTTTTTTCCTGAAATTGTCAGATCTCAAAAGTTGAAAATTCTTTTAAAATTCTATGAAAAAACATTATATAGAAAAAAGCATGGAATTTTATGAAAAATAATTTATATTATCAACGTTAATTTTTTAAAATATATTTTTAATATATTTTTATATATTATTAATGTATATATATATATTATATATTAATTTTATAATATTAATATAATATATATTAATTGTATTAATTAATTATTTATATTATAATTATAATATATTAATATATAAAATATTAATTTTATATATTAATAAATATATACAATTAATATATATTTAAAATATATTTTAAAAAATCAAAATTGCATGAAAAAAGATATTAAAAATTGCCAAATAATAATCTTTGGCTCTCCGTAACACATATATCGATCGAAACGATCTTTGATCGATACGCATACCCTACACGATAATACCCAACATAAACAAAAATATCGTGCTTCGTCGTATCATCATTTTCATGAAAATAAAATAATCACAACTTTCCGATATTTCGAAAAATTGTAAAATTAATTAATAATAAATTAGATCGTTTATTGAATATTTATTGAATCGATAGCTTTACAAATGAAGTGTTGCTGTAAATTTGACAGATGTTTTTCCACGGAGGCTACTGCGAGACAGTGCTGTTCGAGACATGGAAAATATCGTCGGTTGGTGGACTGGTCGGATCCATGATTGGCATAATGATAATGGCAGCCCTTTACGAGGGGCTCAAATACTATAGGGAATATCTCTTTTGGAAGACGTACAACGCGCTTCAATACAGGAGTGTTTCAATGCCGGCGGAAAAAAATGTCGTGGCTGAAGATAATCGTGTTGTCCAGTGAGTATTTTCAGCGATCGGGGTGGAGGACTTTCTTTTTAAAGCGAGGTTACCGTTTTGAAAAGGCAACCGGAAATACATTGAAAAATATATATTGAAATTATATTTCAATATATATTCTATTTTGTAAAATATATTTCAATATTATATTGAATATCATATATTAATATAATAATATTGATAAAATATATTTCAAATTATATTTCAATATGTATTTTATTTTGTAAAATATATTTCAATATTATATTTCAATATTAATATTGAATATAATATATTGATATAATAATATTGATAAAATATATTTCAAATTATATTTCAATATTATTTTATTTTGTATTTTTCAATATATTGAAAAATACCCGAACGTAGAGATTTTTTTTTTCCTACGAAATAAATATTATTGCAATCGGGTTTCAACGTATCTTATTTTTTTTATCAATGAATAAAAATTGCATTTTTTGGTTATTTAAAAAAATCCAAAATGGCGTCTCCAAGTCTGAGGAAATAAAAGGATCGATTTTGTCGTCGTCACGAACCGTAACCTCTCTTTAACATATTTTCGTCATTCGAGTTTTCGAGGGTTTTTGGGACGAGATTTTTCAAATTGTAGGCAAGTTCGAATAAAACAATCAGAGGGACGACGAATGGGGGGGGGGAAACGAATGATAAATTTGATAGTATCGTTGGATTAATGGACAAATATCGTTTTGATCTTTTAGTATGGTTGGCGAAGTAATCCACAAGCAGCCGTAAGTAATGGCACGAATACAATTTGTCTGCTCTATTCTCGCGACTTCTATCGTGCCCGGTTGCCCTTAGTCACGACTGATAGTGCATGTAAGGTGGATTCGTGAATGCTTTTATCTACATATAATTTAAACCTATGAATTCAAGGTTCTACTTTTCATTATCTTTAATTCATACTTTGAACGATTGGACACACTTATAAAGCGTGTCTTCAATCTCTTCTGTCGTTCAACTCTACTCGCCACTTTTCGTAAACCGTAGACTTTTTAGAGCCCACACTTTATGGAAATTCTTTTGTTTCGGTTTAAACGTGTTGCGCAACGTATCGCTCCAATCTTTTTTCGATAAACTCTTTTTAGGTGTTTTTTCAAACTTCGTCTCAAAATCGGAATCTTTGAATCGTCGTTACTAACCTCTTAAAGTTCGATTCGATACTACAATTACGTGGGTCTTTTTGTAAACTAGGATATCCTTTTTCGATTTTCAACTTTTGGGTGTTGTAAAGCTGGACAAAATAGAGTACAAAAAAATGGAGTTGAAATTTGCTAATTCAAGCATTGAAAATCACGAACATTTTTTTTCGGATTTTCCTTTAGCAATGTATAAAGCAAATTCATCAAATATTATTTTGTAGTGTGGTGAAAATTAGAAATTGAAAATACGTTGTATTTCAACGGTGCAAACTTCTAACCTCAAACAAAAAAGAACGAGTGAAATATAGGCAATAAACGTACTCTATTTTGTTTAAAGCAGCAGGTATTTAGTTTTGCAGGCAGTGCCGGATTAACCGTATAAAAGGAATACCGAATACTAGAGACAACGCGACTTTGGAAACCAGCATCTGGGAGAATATAACTCGAACTCAAAATATTGGGTTGTTGCATAATTTTTTTCCCACTTTGTAAAAAAACTAAATTTTTTGTACTATTTATTTATTGAAACAATTAATCGACAATATAATCACTATCATTATCTAGAACATGTAACCATCTGCTAGGCAAACTTTCAATGCCCTTAGTCCAGAATGAAAGTGGCTAAGAGGCAAAGAAGTTCGTAAAGTCATTTTTTAGGTCGCCGGAATTTTGGAATTTCTTTTTACGAAGAAGTTATTTGAAAAACCGAAAAAGATGGTAGTCGGAAGGCGCTAGATCAGAGCTATAAGGTGGGTGAGGTATTGTTGTCCAACCGTGCTCCTCTAAAAATTTACAGGTCATTTTCGCCGTATGTAGTCTTGCATTTGTTGGTCAATTTTTTCAATTTTAACTAAATCACGGTAACAAGTCCGCGCTTATATACCCTGCGTGAAAAATTCGAGAACATTCTACTGTATACTAGATTTATTCAAGAATATTCCCAAGACTATTGAAGATATCTCGAAAATTTAGAAGTGGTAAAAAAATTATGCAACAACCCAATATTTGAAGTATAGTTGAAGTTCTTTGCAAATTGGCTTATCAATTGTGCCGTTTTCTGAATCGATTGAAACAGAGGTAGCTTTTCATATTTACAAGGAAAAACATGAACCTCTGGAAACGCAGTTTGATAAACTGATGAATTAAAGTTCACGATAGTTGTTTTTTTCCCAACGTGGAAATATTCCGAATTAGAGAAAATACTTAGTTCCAAACGTTTGGCTTGATCCGACACTGTCTCGATGTAGAATAAATTATTCCAAAATGAGAGAAATTTTCTTCACAGCTGATTCCACGTTTGTAAACATTTTTTTTTCAGGCCAACGATGCTGTCCTGGATGCACACTTTCCAGACGTTTCTTCACATAATCCAGATCGTATTATCGTATTTCTTGATGCTGATCTTCATGACGTACAACGTGTGGCTGTGCGTCGCGGTCGTAGCCGGCGCAGCGATCGGTTACTTCCTCTTCGGTTGGAAGAAATCGGTCATCGTCGACGTAACGGAACACTGCCACTAGCGAACGGGGCGTATCACGGAACGGCCGCGAAATTGAAAAGACGACTAAAAAACAAAACAAAATGAGTAAAATATTGTCAAAACGAAATATTCGAGATGTGAAAAGAAAATGAAATATTTTATTTTGTAATCCGAGTACTGCGGGCAGGAAACTTAAAACTTCCAACGGATTGGAATTCAAGCGTAACGAGGGATTGATGAAATACGGAAATGTGGTGATGAATCACGATTCGCCGAAAATATCGACGCTCGAATTAACTTATGGATCCAAGTGACTCGAAACGCGCGACGAAAACTTTAAGATGTTTCGGTACAAATGGTCGTGCACTGATTTGTCGGTAATGAAAAATTGAATATTTTTTTCTGTGATACGAACCTGTGTTTAGCGTCATAGTACCACTCGTCTTCCATTATTGTCGATTGATGCGCGACGATTTGTAAACATTCATTCTTCAAAATTCAAACACCGTATTTCTCATCCACATAGATTTTGAAGAAGAAGAAAGAGGTTAGCCTAAATACGTAAAGGTATTTTGTTATCGAATCGTTCGATTTTTAGTGACGTAATATGTGCACACGTAAAATATAGGGAATTTCGTTCCCGCCCCGCTGCTCGAATCAGCGAAGCGAAAGAACTTTTCGATTCCTCGGAAGAAGCGACAGCGTGTAGAGAAAAAAAAAACGCACATCGCTGCAACTTGTGTCGTATGTTTTGCAGCATCCCTGTAAACGAGAAAACTAATTGTATCCAAGATTTTTATTCCCCGAACACGAAACAAATTGGAGGAGGCAAATCTTTAAAGAAAAGAAAATTGTAACTATCTAAGCGTATTGAATCTGTAAATATTGTTGAACATTCGCCTAGATAGATCGTTGATTGACGCTTCAGCGTAAAGATGTAAAAAACTTTCATTTCAAAATTATAATTCAATACATTTTCTCGTACGGTTTCTTCGATCGATTCTTTTTTTTTATCGCTGGAAAGAAAACCGAAAGAAAATAACGATTTCGAGAACTTTACGCATCCATCGTAAAATGTAATTACTATGTTTTTTTTTTCTTAGTGCCACACCTGTACGTAAAATCAATTATGCACGGACGCACAATTGTTATCTCTTCTCCCAATTTTCATTCGTTTTATAGCAACGCGAAAAACTCACTGGTGCTTTTCGCGAAGAAGAAATAAAATCGAGCAGCCGTCATGCAAAAATTGTAGCGAAGGTCTACACTCGTAGGTTTTATGTATTATCGTGCTAAGTTAATAAATTATTTCCTACGGTGATTGATGATCGTGTGAATTGCATGTCTTCCTGTTCGACGGGAAAGTTCTCTCGTAATGTGTACACTTTTTTCCGCGTCGAAACAAGCAAAGTGTTACCGTTTTATTTTTCTGCAAAGTTTTTTCGACGAGACGTTACAAAATCCTTAAGGCATACACTTAGACACATCGTTTACAATCTATTACATATTTCTTTTTTTCTCACTCTCTTTTCCTCTCTTTCTCTCTCGTAAAAAGTTAATTCTCGGAGACGACGCTAATCAGGACGCGTAATCGCGAGATTTCATTCGAAATTCAATATTACAAAAATCTTGTTCGACTCTAAACACCGATATTTCGTAAATTGCGACGCCGAACCGGCGATGTCATGGAAATATAGTGATTCTGAGCAATCTTCTCCACATTCTTTACTCACGACTGATTTGTCAAACTTGCCAAAATACGTTGAACCAAGATTCTTTATCTCTTTTTTCAATTATCTTTCTTTATCACCGATCGCGCATTAACGATCAACGAAAAGACAAGGAGCAGCATTAGCTCTGTGATGATTTCGATTAATCTGCCATTTTTTTTTATTTCTGATGATATGACGTTTTTATTGTTCTCTCGTACTGAACTGTTCGCCTTTTCATCGGCGTTCTTTTGTTTCATTTTCAGAGCAATCGTGCGGAGAGAATAGCTTTTTATAAACAATGCGTATGGCCTACTCGTAATCGTAGAAAAAAAAGCACCGTCAACCTGCACATTCCGCTGGTTTGATCGACGCTGGCGAACGAGTGAACGATCGATTAATAAATTAAGAACTCGGGCGTTCGTTCGCAAAAAGCACTTCCGAGCCAGAGTTGGTGACATTGAATTGCGATAAAAAGGAATAGTTTTCTGTAGTTGCGTGGCACTCTTAAACGATCGATTTCCTCGCTATCAAATCGTTATTTCGCGTAAAGAAGCGACGCCTCGCCAATCTCAGTTGGATCGCTCATTGAAGGCATATCGGACAAACGAATCGCAGGAATCGGAATATATCTTATTTCGAATTATTCACTTGCCAGTCTGGAAATGACCGTTGGCTTGGAGAGTAAAAAAAAATCATGTAATCACCCATTGGGCAATTCGGTCATCCCAGAGCTCTCAAAGCGACCGAAAGATTTGTTGAATCAAACATAACCTCGAATGGACGATAGATTGAACAAAAAAGAACATTAGTAAGAATCATACCCTCGAATTCCCTTTGCGTAAACACTAATCCTACTGCTTATCAATTCTTAACGTTCATCAACGTCTATCAACGGTTTTTGTAACGCGAAAAAAAACAATACCCAACTCTGACTCGAAAGTTTACTTCTGTGAGGATTTTCCGGCAGCGACACACCGGTTGAGCTTATTCTTAAATAAACACTGCGTTTTCTTTTTCTCTTTATTCCTTTTTGTTTCACTGACCACGTAGCCACTTCGGGATAATTATTTCTTCCCCATTCTTTGTTCTTCGCAATAAGATTATTACACGCAACTCTTCGTTGGGATATCGTGTCCGTGCACTGCACCGAGGGACGGATGCCAAATATTTTTACGAAAGACTCGCAACGGATAGTGAATTTTCAAAAGAAAAACATGTACTGCTCTCGGCCCCACGTTTCGCTGCGAGGATAAGGCAATTTTTTACGTGACGCATATATATATATATATATATGTATATATAAGTATGTGTGTGTGTGCGTGTGGCTGTGACGAGTGTGACTGTGTATATGTATGTGTGTTAAAAAAAGTATATGTGTATTTGTATCTATCACGAAAACGTAGATCATTAGCGTCTACAAATCTTAATTAAGCGAGTCACGATGAAAACTAATGTTATCACAAGCCAATGGTGTTACCAGTTATAATTATATATATGTATATATATTTGTTTTTTTCCAATACTGTGAACACCTCAGCAACTGCTTCAAGCCCGATACGATTTTTATTTGTGAATTTGACTTTTATTTGCGAGCACTTAATCGCGAGAAGAACGAAATTCGTTCTGGAGAAAAAGTGACATTACAGCGAGATCATCGATACTTCAGGCGATTGTTTTTTTTTCCCCATAAACGAAGTATGTCGCGAAGAGTGTATACCTCGAATTAATTATCGCTGAGATCTGTGAATGTACAAATAGCAAAACAAACTTTACTTCCTTCTTCTCCCTTACTCGATAATAAATCCTAACGAATATAGACCGCTATACAATTATTATAAAATAGTCGTTATGGCGCTCTTTTACACTTTTCGTGAACGGGGCAAAGGGAATTTTTACGTCTCCCGGGGGTCGTTTATGGACGATTTATGAATTATCGAATCGTTGCGTAGATCGTAGAATATGCGTTTTTTGTCTGTTTTCCATCAAATTACTTTGTTAGACCTAGAAAACAAAAGTTTAGGCTGCGTATGAGATTTCGAAGTTCGGCCTTCGTCGTAGCTAGGAATCACGGACGTCGTAACGATTAACGAACAAAGACTGTGCTCGGGAATAGCTAGCTAACGGTGAACGCACATCGATCAGTCAAAATATCTTTATAGTACAGCGTCAAATTATAACAAAAAAAAAACAATGATAAGACATCGTTAATTGACAAATTGAGATGGGGATCGTACGAAGCCAACTTTTTTTATGTACGCAAAAAAAAAAACAATCTTCAATCGGCGATGGGCTCGTTGAATTAACCTCAAAAACACTTTTTCGCGTTTAGTCGAGACATTTTTCTGCTAGTATTCTTCCAGAGATTGAAATATTGTGACGACCAGAAAAAGAATATCTTTCAGATGCTCTATCTAAAAATCCTTAGTTTCCCTTTTGTGGTAAATTTTAGCGTATTGAAAAAAAACAAGCAACCCAAACAAAATGTTTTGATAATGTAATATACATTATTAAAACATTTTGTTCAGAGTCACGTATTTTTTTTTACAAGTTTCAATCTTGTAACTACTTTTTCAAATATTTAAACTAAATTTAAAACGTATAGCAACTGCAGCCTTCTTTAATGGCCATAGTGGTGAGGGTTTTCAACTCTTACGTTTTTATGTTTTTCTCAATATACCGAAGTAAAACAAAAAACTGGATATTTTTCGGACGTCTAGTTTTTTTTACAAAATGCATCTGAAAATGATATACCAATTCTAGTCGTTACAGCGTTGTAACTCTCGAAGATAAAGAAAATCATGTTCAATATAGAAAAATGCAATTACATCTAATCAATTTGAGCAAAATAATTCATTACTATTTACTGTGCTCCGAATTTCTTTGTATTTTCTGAAGCACGGATATGTGCTTTAACCTTAATGAAAAAAAAGGAGCGGAGAGAAAAATATTTTTACATTAACAATTAGCATTGAGAAGAAATGTAATATCAGCCCATCTCCGTTTTCATTCCTTTTTGTCTATCATACCACGCAACTGTAACAACCACACTTCTCTCTCTCTCTCTCTCTCTTACTTTCTCTCCCACTTCCTCTCTCGATAACAAGAATCATTCTTCGAAAAACTTTGGTTCGCCATGTACACAAAGAAAAACTAAAATCACTTGCACAACAGTCTCAATCTTTCAAATATTCCCACGCAATTGAGCGAGCGAAGATAATAAAATACTTTTGTTTCATGCATGCAACTTCGAATATTTCGGCGATAAAAATGGTACTGTGTCGTCGTGAATATTATCATTGTGAAATATAAATATATATGTATATGTATCGTCTGGCAAGGAGAAACCTACTCGGCTCCCGAAATGGGCATGCAACAGCTCGAACGATGGGGTGACTGTTGTTTCGACAAATCCACAGTGTCCTCCACCAACGGTCGTTCTAATCTCGCCTCGAGACGTGCCCAAGCGCCCACCGCAGCTCCGAAAGCTGCCTCAACGTTCGTCGCGTTCTTTGCGGACGTTTCCACCAATGGAGGATTGCCATTTTCCGCGCACCAAGCTCGTGCTTCTTCCGTCGATATTTGCTTTTCTGCTTCCGGCACATCCACCTAGAAAATACTTAGAAAATTGAGCGCGATCCATTGGTTTTGGAAAATTTGCTAATCTTATTTATATTAAAATGTACAATGGAAACAGAGATTCCAGGAGTGGATGCAAATGTTTTGTACAGGTACATTTAGGATCATGAATGTCCAATGTTAAGCTTGCATTTTCAGAGACGATAGAGAGTATTTGCCTGGCGGAGAATATACCTTGTTCCCAACTACGATAAACGGAAAAGTAGAGCCTTCCTGAACATCGGCGTAGTAGAGAAATTCCGATCTCCAAAGAGCCAAGTTTCTGAAGCTGGTTCTGTCGTCTACCGCGTACGTCAGCAGGCAAATATCGGAGCCACGATAAAAAGGCGTTCTAAGCGTTTTGAATCTCTCCTGTCCCGCCGTGTCCCATATCTGGAGAGTATAAGCCTCGCCGTTGATTTCTATGTCTTTGTTTAAAAATTCTACGCCTATCGTGTGCAGACTATACTCCTCGAAGTGATTAGAGACAAATCGGTTCATCAGGCACGACTTGCCGACTCCGCCGTCGCCGAGAATCACCACTTTCAAAAGAGTCGATCGCTGAGAATTTCTATTGGAGGCGTTACTCCCCCTTGGTGTTCCTGCCATTGTTGTACTGTTCGCCGACATCTCATCGATTTCTTTGGTACAATTTGATTTTCTTGGTAATCCAATGTTTATAATCAAACTGAGAAAATTCCTAAATATTTCACTTCTTTCTTTGTTCCTCCATTGACAATTGTTTCGCTCGAATTGCTCTCTCTGTGTATCAACTCCAATCTCCTTGATCCCTGCTATCTACGAGAAGCCTCTCCGGAATGTCTCGTTTACGTTTGCTTCAGAGACGGGAGAATTCACGATGTATCGGATATAACGTAACTTGAGACGCAAAAACTCCTCAGCTTCTCTTGGCTTTCTGTCGACTTGTCACTTGTCATGGAACCCCGGAATGTTTTCATAATTAATCACACGCTACTTTTTTCCATGGGAGACAAAGGATCCATCAAGACGTTATTGCTTCGCGAGACACGACTCGCGTGACTTACGTCTTAACCTAGCAAAGCTCATTTGCGAAGGTATCTTTCGTTCTCCAAAGTGTTACATAAATATTATGAGTTTGCCTCGTTTGCGCATCGCATTAATTCCTTCACCTTGACAAAACGCAAATGACGAAAAACAGTGAATTCCGTGGATGTGTGTAAAAAAAAAAGAGCGCTAGCGATTCGTATGACAGCTACGTTAAAACACTTCTCCCCATCGCTTATTCGTTGCCTCAAAATACGCGAATTCAGCTCACGACACGTCGAACATACGAGAAATTCTTTTCTCAAATTTTCGGCAGGTTTATTGCAATATTTCCGCGCACTTATTTCAGCATTCGTCAAAAGTCACTGTGAACTGACATTTTTTTTGCTGCGAAAACGACGAGCCGTTTGACACATTGCAGACGACACAAAAGGAACGCCCATGATCCCGACTAGCAATTTTCTTTTCTTTTCAATATGGCCGATACTCACTACCGCGGTATGAAATTTAGATTTTGATTTTTCATTGTTCACACGGGACAAGGATAGCCTGTGAACGAGTACGCAGTTTTTTCGTCACCAGACATATTACTTCTCGTTTACACGTGACTGTCTCTTCGTAGCGACAAAAAAATGCCATATTACTGTCATGTCGAAGCGCCGAGATATACCCAATTGCGAAGGATCCTACTTTACCGATGTTTCATATTCAAACTGCTGTCACAACTCGTTCGAGAATGCATACCAAACAAATAAAAAACTCTGTTATTTTTTGCCAGGTTTCCTGATAAAAGAGTGTATAATATTAACAGTAAAGAATTGTTTGAGGATAGAAACATTCTATATCGAAAAATACGGCATCATGGAGTAATCGATCAGGTGTTTTCAACAGCAAGGTCAAAGTATCGCACCGACCGAACGGCCATAGGTGCGAGAGAGATATTTGCCTTAGAGATACACAATGTCTATTAAAACATTAAATTTTTGGGAAAAAATTACAGAAACCTCTTTTGCTCCGTTGAATGACGAACAACGGCTTTCTTTTGTTTTCTTCGAAATGTAGCTCGTCCAGGAGAGTTATCAGTGCGATTTTTACCAACCGAGCATGCATCACATGTCTTTAATACCACTCGTTTTTACAGGTAGATTCCGCCACTGTCTGCCATTAACGCGACGCGAGATGCTTTAAAGCGATGATTATTATTATAAAAATCAGCTGCTGATGATTGCCAGTGCGTGCCAAACAATCGTGTCTCGGCGTGTATTTCAACGGTGAGAGTAAGTTCACATTAATTATCGCTAATATTCATGAATCGATCAACAGTACATGATAGCAAACACAAATAATGTTTTTTCTATCCAAACGTCCTTAACCTCAAAACTAAATCGTGATCACAGTGAAAAATTGCATTGGAGTAGCAGGATTTTTGTTGAACTAAAAATATTCCTAAGGTCGAGTGGTGAATAGTGTGAAAAAAGTACTGTAGTGAAAAAAGAAATTTCATTTATTTTTCAGGGATTAGCCTCGGAAATGGCGAATCCTCCGGTCAATTATGGCCAATTCGGCGTTCACTGGGGCTCTGTGCAGCCACAGACGTCCGGATTTTACGCCATACCTCCGCCAAACTTTCCTCCTCCTAATTTGAGCCAACCGCCGCCAGGGTATAACTTTCGTCCGCCAAGTTTAGGTGACGGCAAATCATTGAATCCTGTTCCTCGTTGCGAGTCCAATCAAGTTCCCTACTCAGCTATGATGAACGTTCCTTATCCACAGTTCCCTTATCAAAGCGGGCCACCTCTGCAAAATCCCGAAAATTATTACAATCCCGGTTATCCCCAAAATCCGAGCGGAAGTGGCGCCGAGTGTACCTGGGACTCGAGAAGCGATTACCGATCTTGCGGAAACTCGGACTGGCGAGACGGAGGTACACTTTCGGGTTGGAGATCACAGGACTCTTACGAGTCGAACTGGTCGGATAGCCAAAAATTCCGATGCGCGGAAAAGAAAATACCACCTCGTGGAAAAGACGCGCCTCGCGAGAGAAAGTCCGATTGGAGATGGGGAGGCGACCCGAGAGAGCCTCAGAGAAATCTCCCACAAACGAGAAAAAGATCTAGGAGCCCTGAGTCTGATTCTCGCTCGTCAAGGTCACGCTTCGTTTCGTCGAGACACGAGGATCTCAGAAGTCGTGATCATCGCGACAGGTACGGTAGAGTACGGTCGAATGGACGAGATCTCGAGAACGACGATCACCTCGGGAGAAAAAGCCGAAGAGAGTGCCCAATGTCGCGTCACGGTTCTACGAGCAGTGGAAGATCGAGGGATACTAGTAGACCGAGAAGACGATCGAAATCTCAAGACTCTTACTCGTCTAAAAGTTCTCTTTCGACCGCCGCTCCGATCACCCCTAAACCAAGCAAGGCTCCTAGCGAGAGGGAAATTCTTTTGGAGAAGTACAGACGACATTATTGCGCTACGAGCAAAGACATGGAGAGAAAATTGACCGAGTTGAGCGCCATCGGAACCGAGGGTATAATGGAGAATGAAAGGAAAGTTTGGACGCGTACGGCGCCTGCTGATCTTTATTATACGAGAGACGAGAATAATCCGAAAATCATGAGGGGTACTGCCAAACTAAGAGAATTGTGCGTGATATTCAAGCACCTGTTACTCGACAGGGCTGAAATGGCGAGGGCGAATCAGGTCAGTCAAATGTTTGGCATAGGCTGTTTATACAAATTTAATTCTGACTCATTATTGAATACAAGCGTAATTCCTATAGCATACCAGTTTCACGATTCTTCAGGGAATAATTACGAAAATTATTTTGTAAATTGAAACAAAGTGTCTTATATTTCGTTTCTTCTTTCCAGCCGCCATACGAGCCACCACCGCGAAAAACAAAAGCCCGATTGTGCAGGCACAAATCGGAGGCCTGCAGCAGTTCTTCGGACAGCGACAGTTCGATGGACGAGGACGACAGAACGATGGAGGAGTTGATGGCGAAGAAGCAACATCCGCAGAGATTACACCCAGAAATGTGGTTCAATGATCCTGGCGAGATGAACGACGGCCCTCTTTGCCGATGCAGTGCCAAGTCGCGTAGATCCGGAATCAGACATGGCATTTATGCGGGTGAAAGTGTCGTCAACCGTTGCGATCTTAATACCAACAATGCAGACAAATTACACCACTACAGAATAACGATAAGTCCGCCGACGAATTTCCTCACGAAAACACCAACGATAATCAAGCACGACGAGCACGAATTTATCTTCGAAGGTTTTTCCATGCTATCCCACTTTCCTCTCATTAAATTGCCCACCTGCAAAGTCATTCGTTTCAACATCGAATACACCATTCTCTACATTGAAGAAAAGCTGCCGGATAATTTCACGATCCAGGAACTCGATTACTTTCGTAAGTATCGCTAACTCCAATAATGCCAAATGTCAATGTAAATGAATTGTAAATGGATATTTGGACTCCAACGATCGCGCGCAATTTCAATTAATATCCGCTTAATTTCCGCAGAGAATTATCTGTTCAACGAGATACTAGAATTGGTGGACTTTGATTTGCACGCCGCGCAGGATAAAAGCGGCTGCGGACAGTTCCATTTCATGCCAAGATTCGTAAGAGATTTGCCCGACAAGGGTCAAGAGATACTCTCGATGAACGAGGTGCTGAATTATCTCATAAAGAGCAGCAGCCTATTGATCGAGCCTGAGGACCTGCCAAGACTCGTCGCTATGCCGCAATATCAGTGGCAAAATTTTGCCGACGAGGTCAAGGGTATGGTCGTCACGTACCCTGGCAAGAAGCCTTGCAGCGTCAGGGTCGACCAATTAGATCGCGATCAGACTGATCAGCCACCGGGTGTTTTGGCTTATCCGGAGATCGTTCATTTTGGCATTCGACCACCGCAGCTCAGTTACGCGGGCAATGCAGAGTAAGCTTTCACCTCGTTTTTACGAGTACAACGTTTTCACTGAAGGCATCAGAAGAAATCGAACACAAAATGCAAAAAAAAAACAATAGAATAAAAAAAGACATTTTCTAACTGACTCGTAGATTTCATCGTTTCATGTAAAGATTTTTATATTTAAAATCGATAAATTACAGTTATCAGAAAGCCTGGCGCGATTACGTGAAGTTTCGTCATTTATTGGCGAACATGCCAAAGCCAAGTTTCGAGGACAAACGTAAGCTCGAGGCGAAAGAGAACAAGCTCCAGGAATTGCGGACGCAGAGTAAAATGAAGAGAGACGTTACGGTGGACGTGAGCTCCGAGGGCTTTTACAGAACGGGAATAATGTGCGACATCGTGCAGCACGCCATGCTGATACCGGTGCTGGTCTGTCACTTGCGTTTCCACAAGTCCCTCGATAATCTCGAGAAAACGCTGAATTACAAATTCCGGAATCGATATTTGCTGCAATTGGCACTGACGCATCCGAGCTATCGCGAGAATTTCGGCACGAATCCGGACCACGCGAGAAATTCGTTGACCAATTGTGGCATTCGTCAACCGGAGTACGGCGATCGAAGAATTCACTACATGAACACGAGGAAAAGGGGTATAAACACCCTTATAAACATAATGTCACGATTCGGCGCTCGGAGAGAAACAGAATCCTCGATAGCTCACAACGAGAGGTTGGAGTTCTTGGGTGATGCGGTCGTCGAATTTCTCACGTCGATCCACCTTTTCCACATGTTTCCCGATCTCGAGGAAGGCGGCCTCGCAACTTACAGAGCCGCCATCGTTCAGAATCAGCACTTGGCCGTTCTCGCGAAAAAGTTGAATCTCGAACAGTACATGCTCTACGCTCACGGAAGTGATCTCTGCCACGATCTCGAATTGAGACACGCTATGGCGAATTGCTTCGAGGCTCTCATGGGCTCGCTGTTCCTCGATGGCGGCATCAACGTCGGAGACGATGTTTTCGGCTCGACTCTCTTCAAGGACGAAACCGATCTCTTCAAGGTTTGGGTCAATTATCCGAGACATCCGTTGCAAGAGCAGGAACCGACCGGTGATCGACAATGGATTCCGAGCTTCGAATTGCTTCAGGTACCATTTTACCAAAAGTTAATACATTTCGGTCTGAACGTGTTTTCGAAAATTTAAACTTAATATGCTTAACATTGCTGATCGATTAATGAACCATTTTCCCCAAGATAGAAAAACTCAATTTTCCAATGCAACACTGTCGCTTATTTTTTGTGAAATCTTCGATTCAGCGAGAAACAAACTGAATTTTGATTTGTCATTTTCCAGAAACTGACGAAATTCGAGGAATCAATTGGGATCGAGTTTACGCACATAAGATTGCTAGCACGAGCTTTTACCGATCGCAGTATCGGCTACACGAATTTGACACTGGGCTCCAATCAGAGACTCGAATTCCTCGGCGACACGGTGCTACAGTTGATAGTGTCGGAATATTTGTACAAATTCTTTCCGGAACATCACGAGGGTCATTTATCCGTGAGTATCAATTAAATCGTATTATATACATATAAAAAAATATACACCGATGAATAAAACGTTATCGAACCAATGCATCCTAAAATAAAAAAACGAATCGTAGCTTCTTCGAAGTTCCCTTGTCAACAACAAAACTCAAGCGGTCGTGTGCGACGATCTGGGAATGACTCAGTACGCACTCTACGGAAATCCGAAGGCTGAATTGAAAACGAAAGATCGTGCGGATTTGCTCGAGGCTTTTTTGGGCGCCCTGTACGTCGACAAAGGCTTGGAATATTGCAAAGTATTTTGCGACGTATGCTTCTTCCCCCGGTTGCAAGACTTCATCATGAATCAAGACTGGAACGACCCGAAGAGCAAACTGCAGCAATGCTGCTTGACTCTTCGAACGATGGATGGTGGAGAACCGGATATACCAGTTTACAAGTAAGCAGCAATCTGCTTTCGGAATTCGACGGTTCCGTATCAGAAAAACTGACCACTATTACGACGAGAATTTGCAAGTCTCAATTAATCAAAAAATGTTAAAATAATTCATGGATTTTTATTTTATCGAGAACTATCGTTCCTCGAACTGTCAAAAATGTTGGCGGCTTATCCATATCTATCCAGTAAGATCCTAGCACATACATGACTTTCCTGTTACATACGACTTTCTTCCAGAGTTATCGAGTGCAAGGGTCCAACGAATACTCGGGTTTACACCGTCGCGGTGTATTTCCAAGGAAAACGTTTGGCGAAAGCTTCAGGGCACAGTATTCAAGAAGCGGAAATGAATTCAGCCAAAGAAGCTCTCGAAAAGTCACAAGGTGAATAAACGAAGAAAGATAGATTGTGAGAAATTGGGCTGAATGTTCGTTCTAACATTAACGTTTACAAAATCGCAGATCTCTTCCCGCAATTGGATCATCAAAAGCGAGTAATCGCGAAGAGCATGAAAATGCAGCATTGGCCGAATCGGGGCAAATTACGTGGCAATAATCAGTCGAGGGATCCAAAGTTCGAAGATTCAGAAGCTTCGCATCGAAAGCGACGCAGTCGAAGTCGCGATCGCGACAGAATGGAACGAAGGTCGCGCGACCGTTACGACAGCGTGGACAGGCGAAAATACGACGATCGAGAATCCGAGAAAGAACGAAGATCAAGAACGACGGATTCGCGGAAGAAAAGAACGAGTATCGAGCGAGCCGAGAATAAGGAATCAACCGAGATCGATTCGAAACGTCTCCATTCCACTGAGAAATTGAAAAATATCGACCGGACAAGCGAAAATAGAAATTCGGATGTGCCGACATCCGACAACTCGGAAACGACGAAAATGACTAGTCACTCTTGTAGAGACGCCGATGAGCCAGCTCGGAAAACGGGTAGGAGCCGCAAACGCGCACATTGCATCGACAAGAGAAACTCGAGCAGCGACGACGACAATATTCCCGAGCAATATCGTACCAGCAATTTCTCATCCCAAACGGAGAAAAAGTCGAAATCATGATTCAGCAAAATCCAATCATTTGACAATGCGCAATTTGAGATCGTTAGAACGGTACGTCTATGGATTGGATTTGGAACGCAAAGATCAGCAATTTTCAATTCCGCAATCATGTCACGCGTTATAATTTTTGTTCCGATAGCGAAGGTATTCTTTGTTTATCGACTGCGTTTCGGGAACGAAAGAAACTGATCGTTACTTTTCCAATCCCGCAATCGTGTTAGGTGTAATTATTATTATTATTTTTTCGTTGGCAAAAGCATTTTTCGTTCTTGATCGCGTCACGAGAACGAAAGCTTGGCGTAATCCTAATCCAAAAGAAATAAAGTAAGTTTCTCTTCTGGTCACTGTAATTCATATTTCACTGGAGTTTCATACATCTTGTTTGTAATTCAATGAAATTCAACACGTTATCGATAATTTATTACCCGACTCGATCTGCCGAACACTCGAACATTCTCTGAGTATCGGATCTTTCGCTTCCTTCATGGCTTCATTCTCGGCGAGAAGATTTTGACACATCGCCATATTTGCCGTTATGTTCTGGAGAGTCCAGTGTTTCTTCAGCAATGCGTGTTCCAAGGAGAACACACCGTATTTGACGCATTGTATTTGAGAACAAGTGGCGTTGCTCCGCGCTTGCATTCCTAGCGAATGAACCAATTCTTTCAGGTACATCTCGTCCTCGTTACAGCAGACTACTTCTAGAGTGAAATTTGGAGGTTCGTAATTGACGCATTTTATGGAGTACACCATGGGAATTTTGGTATTCGCCGGTCTGATGAGACCTTGCACCGCCAAATCGTAAGCCGCTTGACTTTGGATCGACACGCCGCATAAACTGGAAATCCGCAATGTTATTTATGTAGCATTGGTTTTGCCAATCGAACGACGTTTTAGAACGTAACACCGTAACTTACACAAGAGAAGAAATCCTAACACTAAGAGGTTAATAAAAGTTTATAAAAAAATGTTGAACCGTTAAAGATTAAATTAATTTATAACAACTTCGATTTTCTCGATGGATTTTCGTGAATTTGGTGTATTTTAATCTAGGAAAATAAGGTGGAAAAAATAAAATTTAATGTGCATTTGCAAATTTTTAGCTACTTACTCGAACATCGATTTTTGATGCGAGGATTGCATAGAGGCGCACAGCATGTCTAGATGATGCCTTTGGACATGGCGGTAAGTGGATCGCTCGACGATTTTTCCACTGGTGAAGAAATTGTTCGTCGCCCGTCCTAAAATTCCTTTGACCTTGTAGAACTTGACGTGATTAGAATCTCGCATTTTTTCAATAA
This sequence comes from Ophioninae sp. B BG-2022a, assembly GCA_030522765.1. Classification (NCBI taxonomy): domain Eukaryota; kingdom Metazoa; phylum Arthropoda; class Insecta; order Hymenoptera; family Ichneumonidae; species Ophioninae sp. B BG-2022a. Next base: position 19,504 of record JAPYZJ010001547.1, read on the forward strand.
TTTTTCTTCCATAGCCGATGCCTAGTACCAAAACACCAGAGGAATCCTGATACATTTTATTAGCTTGTGCCAGCCGCACGTCTTCCAATATGTATCGGGGACCTGTCACGAGTGGATTATCCGCCCAGCTAGGCCCAACGACAACAGACATGGCCTTGTTCGTTGCACCTTCGATCCAGACGTGCTGTTCCGGCTTGCGTTGCTCCAGCTTATTCAAATCTAAGTAACAATTCGTCCAATCGTCAATAATTATGCATCGTTCTTTATTTCTCGTTCGTCATTAATAAAACAATTGTTCGCTAACCTCTACACAAGTGGAGTCTGAGCGTGTGCAGTGTTTGCAGGATATGTTCGTTGGCTGGTTTGTAAACGACGAACGGACCGTGTAACATGTGCCAAACATTTCTCGCCGACTTCGTTAGCGTCAATATATCGTCGTACTTCTTCATGATTCTTTACAAGCTACGTTGCAAATGTTAAACGAGTTTTGTTATTGTCGAAAAAAAATGAAACGGCCATAGCTGACCATGTGAGCAAGGGTCGATAGGGTAGAGCCGCTCGTTCAGTTTCCCAATATCGCCGATAGATGCCACGATCATTGCACAGTAGTACTTGAAATATACTGTTTTCTACCCTCGCGGAAAAAACATTGTTTCAAACGCTTCGACACTAGGAGTCTCTTCGTGAAGATTAAAGAATTCATCCTCGTCAAAACTGAAGTACAGCTGACTCGTTTGAATTCGATAATTGATACACAAGGAATCGAAAGGAAAGTGTCTACAAAATTTGCTCAAGAACTGTTATTCCCTTCGCACAGGTATGATATTTAACGATTTTTCCGTTTGAACTTCCCTTTTTCCCTAAACTTTGAATTCACCGAATACGAAATTTTCCCCCAAACACGATTCTAACGGTTTTTTTTTTCAAACGAGCGCCGAGCATCTCGTATATCCACGTGCCATTTCCGCGTATTCTGTTTTCATCGCTGCGAGCTGTGAACCTTACGGTAGGATAATTTCGGTCACGGGGCGGAAACGGTCGGCCGGCGGGGGAGGGGAAGGGCAGAAGCGAGTCAGAACAGAGGGCGTGAGGTGACTGCAAACGGTGAGGGGAGTGCAGGAGTAGACGGAATCGGAAAATAAGCTCGTGCTGCGTCGAGGGGGTTCGAGGCACTCGCTGGTCTCTCGATAGCTCCAGTCGCTGCGATGGAGCTTCGGGAGATGAGCGTGGTCGCGTCCGCGGAGGAGACCGCCGAACTCCTGCCTAATCAGGCTCACGAGGATAATAATGACGACGAGAGCTATTTCATCGATTACGCGATACAAAAGGAAATTATTAATCGTAATCGATGCACCGCGAGTCGTCGTCTTCTAAGTCAGGTCGCCAATTTTCCCGAACTTAGCGTTACGAACAGCAATCAACAAACTTTTCATCAAAAGGTGGGAAATTCACGAAAATTAACGTACCTCTCGTTACGATTGTCCTTGCCATTAATTTATCAAAAACTAAATTATTTATCAATATTTTGAGCCTCCAACTCGTATTTTATATTGCAAAGAAATTTGCGGTTAATCTTGATATCCAAAATTAGCTGGGGACCGAATGATCGCGTTGAATGGATTTGCGGAATATTGATCTTTTTTTGCCAACGAAAATTGTCAATTTGAATTGTCAATGAAATTTCAGTTCTTGCATTTTAAATTCCACATCGTTTTCGAAACAATTTTCTAGCCAGGTTAAGCCGGCTTCCGACGGCAAGTCGCGGCGATTATTGACCTTCATTTTTAAAAATTGTGCTTTTAACAAAAATTTTCAAAACCCTAGTTTTCTTTTGGAACCGAAAAAGTGAAAATTTTGGAAAATTGGAATTAGTTTTTTCCAAAATTGGAATCTTTCATTTTTGCCGCACGAGTCACAGCGATATATCCAAATTCTCGATGCCTCCAAATTTTTTTCACGTTTACGCGATTCATCGATATTAAATTGGTCGAAAATAAACATTTTTTATTTTTCTATTTTTCTCACTCTGTTTTTTTTTTCGTCGAGTTTTCACGTTACGATTTTTAAATGTTTCGTGAACGAAACGAACAGATCGTTTCACGTGGGTTTGTAAAAGAACCGCGCGAGTCGATAAAATCACAAAATATTCGCGGGCATTTTTTGCCTCTCTTCAAATGGAAAATTAAATTTGACGAACCCGAGTCAAAAAACTGGATTTCCGATACATTTCCAGGATTTTCCGTGCATCAGTTTCATTCACACTTCCGGTCCGAATTGGCCGCCTTCCCGTAAACGCGAGGAGGCCAAAGCGCTCGAGAATCTTCGTAAACGCGTCGAACAGTCGAAACTCTTCAAGGCGAATCAGATCTCGGATCCTGGAGGACCCGCGACAACCTCGACCCAGCTCAACGACGAACAACTCCAGCAGCTCGACAATCGGCCGAAACTTTTGAAAAAAGTGAGTCCCAAACAAAATTTCTCGTAAAAACTGTCTTTAAGGATAAATAATATTGACGATAAAAAAATTGTTGGAAAAATGGAGTCAATTATGCAGAAGTCACCTCGCTAATTGTATGCAAAATTGTTTTTTTTTTTGTACTAACGTCTATCGTAGAGGGGAGACTGAGATTTTTTGTATTATTTCCATAAGTTATGGAAATAACTTTCTATGGGTTTTTTTGTTATTATTTAATTATGGGTTTTAAAGTTTTAGGAATCGAAAAAAATAGATACTTTTTTAGCCATTTTGGCGCCTAAATTGGTGATATTTTTAAAATATGCATTTCAGAAAGTAATACCGATATAAAATCGCCCCTTTCTTATTAAATATAAAATAAAAAATTTGAATTAAATTTTTTAATTTAATTTAGATTTTTTATTACTGATATAATTTTATACCGATATAAAATCGCCCCTTTCTTATTAAATATAAAATACAAAATTTATATTAAATTAAAAAATTTAAATTAAATTAAAAAATTTAATTACAATTTTTTATTTTTTTTACTATTTAAATTTAATTAAACTAATTTTACTGTTTAAATTTCCTAAACTTATTTTAAATTTAAATTTATTTCAATAGTAAAATTTACTATTCAAAAATTTACTATTTACGTTTAAATTTATTTAAATAGTAAAATTTACTATTTAAATAAAAAAAATATTTTTTTTCATAATTTTACGCGCTTAAATACCGCCTTAAAATTTACAAATAATACCCAGCCACCAATACAAACACGAACAGTATTAGAGGTGATAAAAAATACGGTTCTTCAATATCACAAAGCTTTTTGAAATTTGGCGATGTCCCACTTCTTCATAATTATCCCAAAATGGTTTCGTTTCGACCTCGATTTTGAAAAGGAAACAGAATCTCGTCACGTTCGTTCGGAAGTGACGTTTCTATTCTTGGCGCGCTTAGTGCACTTCCGGTTTGGCAGGAAACTCAGTTGGCATTGACGCGAATGTCCTTTTGCCCTTCTCGCCCTCTCGCGCTCTGTTTTTACGCTTCTTCGTTGAGATCGTGACCTTGGTCAAAATGCAAGTCCCAGCCAAAGAGGATGAAACCTCGGTATAACTCACCCCTCGCTGTGTTCTATACGATTATCAAACTCTCCGCATGCGATGCTCTCGAAGCCTTCGCTACCTCTATCGTACTTTTCTCGCTTGTTTTTTTTTTTTCACGTATCATATGCTCTGGCGCACGAACCCCGGGGTGTACGTACCTTAACACGATTTCGTCACGGGATCTCCCGCTACTGAATTTCTCTGATTCACCTTCGGATCACGATATTTCACGAAACGATAGCTTATTAAATAATTAATTTAAAATAATTAAATAATTCATTTTAAAAAACACAAAGCTCGAAAATTTCGTCAGAAAGCAATAAAAAAATTTTCTTTATTTTTTATTTTTTACATACATACATACATACATACATACGTATTACATAATTAGTTAAAAAACACACAAAGCTCGAAAATTTCGTCAGAAAGCAATAAAAAAATTTTCTTTATTTTTTCTTTTTTATTTTTAAATTGTTTTTACTTTTTTTTTCGTAGGCTTGTAACGTCTGCCTCCCTCTAAATGAGGGGGTTAAAATGAATGAGAGATTTGCGTAACGAAGATTTCTAATAAATTCGAGCTGCTCGAAAATTATCATTTTTTTGGTGCCCTAAGAATGAGAAATTAACGAAAAGTTAGTAAAAAAAATTGTAGGATTTTTCCTGAGCTTTCAGGAGAGTTACTCTGATCCTAATTAATATTTGATGCAATAAAATGAATTTCAATAAGGTATATGTAAATATGTGTAATTTCGCGAAATGCATTTAATTTTTGAAACGATTATTTCGGTTTTTTTTTTATTTTGATAACTTATATATAAATATATGTTATTTATTGAAATGCATTAAATTTTTTGAATAATTATTTTAGTTTTCTGCACTTCGATACTTTATCTATAAATACATGTAATTTATCGAAATATCATTTATTGCATCAAATGTTGATCCCGATTCGTATGGCTTCCCTGAACGCAATAATTTAATCATTTTTTCAAATCTTTATTTCTTATAAATCAACGAAAATTTATGTCAATAAAAAAAGCCAAAAAAATGATTTTTCATAAATGACGTCGAAGTGCAAATAAATATTCTTCACGAATTAGAAGAAAAGCATTGTTTATAATGTTTCGAAATGTTAATAATATTTAGTTCTATGAGAAAACTGATTTTTTCGTTACATTTGCTAATACGCTCTCAAAACCATTTTTCGAATAGCTACCCTTATAAAAAATCGATCGCGTTCTCATCATGCTATAGTCTTCGTTCATTCGATTTCTATCTGAAACTCGCCGAGACCTGCGTCTTCCCAGGATCTTCCTGAGATCCGAAACTCCGGTTAGAACGAATCGAGCGTGAAATTCAAATTGGAGAGAATCTGCCTACAAGCCCAGATTCGGAGAGAATACGAGCGCAGAAATTTCGCGTTTCTCGTCTAAATTGGGCTGCGGTCGATATCGGAAAGAATACTTTGTGGATACGATCATTTTTTAAGAATGACAGAAACGAAAGCGAAGGTCGAGTGAAAACTTCGTTTTTTTTCGTTTTGCTGAACGTTTTTTTTAGAAATTTCGAGTATGGCAGATATAAAAAATTCAATTATTTATTAAATCATGTTTTTTGGCTTTTTAAAATTGGCCCTTCTAAAATTCATTTCTCGACTATTTATTTCCACTACTATTTTGCAATACAAAAATTTTAAAGATTCAAAACCAGAAAGCAGATATAAAAAATTCAATTATTTATCAAATCATGTTTTTTGGTTTTTTTAAATTGGTCCTTCCGAAATTCATTTCTCGACTATTTATTTCCACTACTATTTTGCAATACAAAAATTTTGAAGATTCAAAATCAGAAAGCAGATATAAAAAATTCAATTATTTATCAAATCATGTTTTTTGGCTTTTTAAAGTTGGTCCTTCCAAAATTCATTTCTCGACTATTTATTTCCACTACTATTTTGCAATACAAAAATTGTAAAGATTCAAAATCAGAAAGCAGATATAAAAAATTCAATTATTTATCAAATAATGTTTTTTGGCTTTTTAAAACTGGTCCTTCCAAAATTCATTTCTCGACTATTTATTTCCACTACTATTTTGTAATACAAAAATTTTTAAGATTCAAAATCAGAAAGCAGATATAAAAAATTTAATTATTTATCAAATCATGTTTTTTGGCTTTTTAAAACTGGTCCTTCCAAAATTCATTTCTCGACTATTTATTTCCACTACTATTTTGCAATACAAAAATTTTGCAATACAAAAATTTTGCAATACAAAAATTTTTTGAAACACACAGTTTCAAAAAATTACCAAAAAAGTTTTCGTCAGGCATTTTCGTCGTAATCATGAGTTTACCTTCGATCAGTAATTCCTGCAACATTAAACAATATTGGACTCCACAATTTAAACAGGTTGAAGAAACGAGCGATTTAAAAAAAATTTTCAACACTTTAATGCAGCTTCAATGCAAAATTATTTTTCTTCAGTAATACGAAAACGACGAATGATTATTTTCAAGTTCACAGCCGGTGGTTACGTTAAATATCCGTTCTGTTTTTCCGGCCTCTCGTTGAAAACGCTTTCACATGCGCGAGGGTTGCTTTTGAGTAGCAAGAGGATTAAAAAAAAAAACGAGGGGAAAAAGGGTTAAAACAGTGGAGAATTGGACGGTTGCCAGTCAATTTCTCGACAGTCGAATTTCTGGCTCTTTGGGCCGGAAACTACGCTTCTCTTTTCCACGCTCCGTTGTGGAGATTGGTCCGTGTCCTTTCCTCGCTATCCAAACCTTCATACCGGAAATTCCCTTTCGTTTATTCTCGACCAGAAACTCGCAATCGCTGTATCGACTCCCTCGTCATTTATTTTTCTCCTTCGCATCGCTCTGCCCTTTTCTTTTTTATTTTCCAAGGCGTTTCTTCATCCTCGTGCACTTTACTTTCACGAAATTGCGAGATCGATAAAAAAAATTAAAAAAGGAACAAAAAAAAAACTCGAAAGCCCTTTGACTTTTCTCCGACGCGTGGCAAGTCAAAAAGAAGTTTTACGGCAAAGGGAACATTTCTTGTTTCCTTTTGACCCCTCGGAGAACTCGAGAAATACATGAATTTTAATGCTACGACACTCGACTGCCAACGATGTCGAGAATAATAACGAAAATCATCGAAATAACGAGGACTCCCTTCGCGATTGACGATTGTGTTCCTGGATCCTCTCTTGGACCCAAGGGACTCCTCGAAGTCTTTAGAAATTCTAGCATTGAGGGAAAAAGCTCACGCCTTTTTCTTCCCTGTACACTTTACTGGCTTAGATACTTCCAACGATCTCTTAAAATACCCTTTGAAACTCCACTCGAGTTTGACGAGTCCCTTAATGAGATTCCTGTTTGCAAAATGATCATTTAGCGAATTTTGTATTTTTTTCTTCTTTTTATACCTAGAGGAAAGTAACCAAATATGGAATAGTATCCCTAATATGGAACACTGCCATTTCTCAAAAACTAATACTCCTAGCTACAAAAAACAGTGATCTCCTGTGTCTTTCCATCATTATACTCGCGTACAGTTTTCAACTTGTCAGTCGG
>JAPYZJ010001548.1:0-26643 GCA_030522765.1 Ophioninae sp. B BG-2022a
TGCTCGCTTTTAATGCATCTTTCGTTTTTCGCGGTAAGGCACCCCCAGTGCAGAATTATACGCGGAAGTACGTCAATGTACGAACTAAATAATGACTAGATCAATCCTTAAGTCGTGTAACGCTGTGGCCTCATCGATCGCGGAGATTAGTATACAAGAGAGACTAGCGGACAGAGAGAAAGAGAGAGAGAGAGAGAGAGAGAGAAAGACAGAGAAAGGAAAACAGTGAAAGAGAGAGACAGAGAAAGGGAGAGATTAAGAAACAAAGAAAGTAGTGATAAATAGCGAGGGATACAGAACTATTTTTTTCATTATTTCTTCTCAAATGCAAGTTAAAGAAGCGAGGCGCGATAAATTGTAGAACATCGCTTCGCGACGACCGCGAGTGCGATCCATAGGAAGAGGGAGCGGGAAGAGGAAGAGCCCGCGTTTCTCGTGACTGCTGTCCCTCCACGTTGACAAATGGACTATAACGACTAGACGCAACGTGGAGGTATAGCTATAATAACGAATGCGTATACGATCATCAGTAACGGGAGATCGAGCTCTGCATGTTCAAATTCGTTGGTGCGGGAGGTGTGAGGAAGCAAGGGGCGGGGGGGGGAGGGGGATTTCGAACATGAACAAACGTAACGATCAAAACGGACACGGTTTTTCAGAAACTCGAATTCGTACGCTAAAATCGTAGATGAAAATCGGATACTTTTACGAAGACGAATCGAAGTTGGGGAATGAGAGAAATAATATATGTGTGTGTGTGTGTGTGTGTCTGCGTGTGGATGAGAGAGAGAGAGCGAGAGAAAGAGCGAGATAAAGAAATACAGGGAAAGGGATCAGAGAAGAGACGGAAACAATGCAACTTTGCAAAGAAGACAAACGTAACGACTAAAAAAGGGGAGGCAGTGGTGCGTTACTTTGATAATTACTAATTAATAAGTGAATCGCTCGGATCTCGGGGTCCAGTCGTGCGGCGGTGACACTTAAGATTTCATCGTCATATATATATATAAACTTTTTCGTTATACGCGGTTTCGCTTTCTTTTTTTTTTTGTTTGTTTAATTCTCTATTCGAGACTGTTATTTTTCTCCTCGTGACGCGTGTGTATCCCACGCTACTTTTTTTTTTTTTTCGACGATCCCAGAGAGTCGTCGTTACGCCCTCAATGGGTCGACAAGGGCCAGAGGGAAAGGGCTCAAGACCAGATGAGTTCAGTGAGGGCTAAATTCGTGGGAGAGTCTCGTGGTATACAGTCCCGCACCGGCGAAGCTTACATTATTTTTTAACAAACGCGGGCTTTTCTTTTTCTTCTTTCAATTATTATAATTATTATTATTTTTGCGGCTCGGTAATGTTCACTTTTTTCCTTTCAACGTTATTACCTTCTTTTTTTTTTCGTCGTTCGTACGCGACACCACACAACTGAAGTGGTCTCTTAAAGTAAGTGATCTTATACTGTGTACGTGTGTGTGTGTGTGTGTGTGTGTGTATGTCCGCGTCGATCATGTGGCTTTTTGGCTCCCTCAAGCTTGGAGCAGAGTTCCCCCAGTAATTTTTAAAACCCTCGTCTATCTTCCCTTTACGCCGATCGATCGACTCTCCCTCCTGCTTTTTTGTTCAATGTGGTCTTTTTTTCGGCCTCGAAAAGCTCGGAAAGCTGCGAGCCATATTACAGTAAACCATTTAACTCCCCTTGGCATATCCGGCCGCGCGTGTATTTGTGTGAGTGTGTGTGTGTTTGTGTTTATGTTTTTCTTCATTGTCTCTTTAGTTAATTCTTAGTTTTTTGTTTGTTGTTCAATTGTTATTGATGAGTCTTCATTTGTTAAATAATCTCTCGTCTCCGTCGCGATCTCCCGTCACCGCGTCTCCGGTCGTCTCCTCCACGTCTTCCTCGGCTTCGTCATCGGCGTCGTTCGCCTCGTCTAGACCGCCGTTTCCGTGTGGCTGTGACTCGATAGACGCTCCACGTCGATCTCCGGTATTGTTAATTCGTCCGGTATGTTGTCCGCGTAATCGATGCTGCTCGTCTGTGAGATTCGTTTGTTCAGTGTCGATTGCTTCCGTAGTACCTCCGCCAGGGTCACGGTGCTGTGCTCGCCGTATCGCGAGTCTAGGCCCTGCCGAAATGCGTTCACTACGCGGATCTGAAATAGCAACGAGTACACTTTTCGTTTTTGCCTTTCCGGAGGTGCTTTCTCGCTCCAGGTTCTTTCGTTGTTTATCTCTCTTTTTGCTTTGCTTTCGACACTCCGCCGATGACGGGGGATGTCCGCGGGATAATTCGCATTCCGGAATGAGGATGGAGCGGAAAGAACGCAAAGGACGCGGGAGGCTTGCAGGAGGCATCGAGAATTCAGAGAATTCAAGCGAGAGATAGATTTTGAGTTGACCTCGTTTGGGAAAACAGTTCTCGTGGATCGTTAGAATTTTTTATACGTTAGAAATTATATTTTATGGAATTTTGGTTGAAAGTAAAATAACCAGGAATTCTTGGGATTGTATGTTTTGTTCGAAAATAAGTTGAAATTGTAGAGAATTTTGGGGTTGTTTTTGTTGAAAATAATATTGAGGAGAAATTTTTTTGGTTTGTTTTTGGTTGAAAAAAGTAAAGTTGTATAATATTTTTTTAATTGCCTTAAATGGTACAAACTTCTGCTAAAAAACTCTCTGATTGGAGAGAGAATTATAATGAATTGCTTCAGACTTTTTGCATAAAAAAGCGCATTTATTGAATTTTCGTGAAACTTTGATTTTTGAATTTATTTATTTAAAAAAATACATTCCAAGGAATTTTTTGGAGAATTTTCGTTGGAACGAAATGGGAAATCATTTGGAAGGTTTTCACAGAATCGAAAAACAAAAAACCGAAAATTAAAAAATCCGATGTGAAATACAACGGAGAAGTTAAGAAATAGAAGGAGCGTTGCAGGATGAAGAGTAAACTTGTACCACTAGTGAGATTGCATTGGGTATGGAAATAAAAAAGTATTTCGGATAAAAATAATATAAATGTATAATACGTACATTTCTTTTTTACCTCTGACAATTGTCGAGAGAAGGCGTAGTCGCGACGACGAAAGAAATTTCACACACGCACACGCACGATTGATTAAGCGATCAAAAAATTGCGTTAAGGCGTTCATGCGTTCACAAAAAGCGAAGATTAAAAAAAAACACGACACATATGTGTATTGTATATAAGTATGTGTGTGTGTGTGTGTGTGTGTGTGGGTGTTTCTATGTATGTATATATGTGTCGCATATCGAATAGAGATCAAGACGCCACTTGAAAAAAAAATGTACGCGATCCAGAGGAAAAGTAGGTTTTACTTTTTTCATCGGATAATGGATGAAGGAAGTTTCACGCGTTGTAAAAATAGTCGAACGCGTTTGGTGCCCTCTCGTCGTGCAGTCCCGAAAAATCGAGTCAGTATCGAAGCCTACGGAATTTTTTCTCAATTCACATTCAAAATCAGAAATTCTCAACTTTTTTCTCCAACATAAAAATCGGAACCTTTTTTTTAGACGATCCAATGAAAGGCGTTCAAGTCTCGTCCCAACAAAGCATTCTCTTTTCAACCAAAAAAATTATCATTTATTTATAGATTTCGAAAGAAATTCGCCTAAAAATCATCGCCGAAAAATATCCAAAATTCTCCAAAATTTACTCAAAAATAGATTCGGAAAAGAAAATACTGTCTCGGCAGGGGCACATCAAACGAGAGTGCACCGCGGAAATGTGCTTCTCGAATTAACGAGACGCACCCTCCGCTTCGTTTACCTTGCGTCTCACAAACGCCGTCTTTTACCTGATCGAAATTACCCGCAAAAAGCGTCGACAAAAAATTTCCTTCAAAATTCATCAATCATTAGTCAAAGTACATCGAATGCTATAAATTGCATGCACCCATCGAACATCGATTTCGAACTTCGAGAGCGAGTGATTGTCTCACTGAAAGTTCTTCCACCTTTTTCTTTCTTTTTTTTGTTTTAATTAAGGAAACAAACAAAAAGGAAGTATTTCGTTGTCGACGAATGTGAGAAATCAAACGTCCTGAGTACAGCTCGATACTTCGAGTATATCCATTTTTTGCCTGCGATATACTCTTGCACCTTTATCTTTACACAGAAATATTAAGTAGTGGTAGTAGTAGTAATAATATTGATTAATAATAATAATAATAATAATAATAATAATAATAATGCTGTAGAATAAAACAGTACATATAAATATCACGCAATTTTGAGAGCATTAGCGAAAGGCGAGTGTGTAATACGAGCTCTTATCGCTCCCGGGCAATGCCGTTTACGTGTACAACAATTAGTAAAAAAGAGAGAATATTAACGGAGACGGCGAAAAAAGCGGAGCGGGTGACGGAGAAGCATTTGCACCAGTTTCCCCATCGCCTTGATCCGTCAAAATAGTTCAGCCCACGTATTTCTTTTTTGTTCTGTTTGCGTTTTAGGAGCCATGCGTGAGTTGTTTTTTTTTTGCTGCTTATAGTTGAACGAAAACAGGAGGACACGAGTAGACACAAGTAGACGAAAAGAATTATGCGAAGTGTGGAAGCTGTGATGTTTTTTTTTTGTTCGGAATCACACACGTAATCAGCAGCAAACCTGAAAGTATTTTTACGGTTTTAATTAAGAGAGGCCCTCCTCGAGTATTGAAAAATGAGATTGAGTGAAAAAAAAAGCAGATTAAGTTATCGAGCGAATCATGAAGTTTATAAACCTCGATAATTCGTGAATTAGTGAAAGAAAGTGTACGCATTATTGACACTGTGGTACGATCGATTATAACATACGAAAGAATAATTGTTGATAAGTAGGAACAAATAAGTGTAGGAGATAAGAATAACTTGCAATGTTTCGTTAATGATTTATGTACAAAGCTTTCTCGGAGCGACATCAAAAGCAGGCATATCGATCAGTCAACTTACCACTGCGTTAACGCACAAAAATGACGGTAATAATAATTGAGGCAATATATATCGAGCATGCAACGAGCAATTCGTAAGCGCCCTTGGCCCTTTCGTTCGCGCCGTTCGCGCGAACAAAAAGAGGTAGTGCCATTCTCTTTCGGTCCTCTTTTTTTTTTTGTATATATATTTTTTTCTACGTTACTACGAGCAATAAATAAGCGTATATCGATCTCTTCACCCTTCTTCATTATTCTCTGCATAGATTTGCTCGGACCTCAATTAGACATCACACCACCGCCAGCATAACCACCACCCTTTGTCGTACTATACACTTCTCTTTTGTCTTCTTTTTATTGGAGCGCTTGTTTTCTGTTTTTTTTTTTTCAAATGTTTTTGTTCGATCAATAAAATCGTCCGGCGAGTGGTCGTTGTTGAATATTTTCGATATACTTACACGATGATAAACGGACGTGTGCGATACGGGGCTGGTTAATTAGAGTAGTCAAACCGGAAGTTCGCCACGTCTCTCAAAGATCCATCGAGCTACACACACTTCGGGTAGGTGGGTACTTGGCGCTGGGCTGACCAGAATGGATTCTATACCATGCACGAAGTATCACGATGCTCGGGTCTTTTCTTTTCCCTTCTCATTCCTTTTAATACGTTCTTCTTTTATCAACGGTTCATTATTGTTAATTTTTATTCAATTGCGTTAACGTTGCCACGTGGAACTGATAATTCCGTCGTCCAATCTCTCGTTATCCCGGATCCAATTGGTTCGAGAGACTCGCTTGATGTTCGACGCTTACTTTTTTTTCGTTCTTTCGGGATATTATTCATAGGGAGTTTCAAATTGGACTTGTCCTTTCGTTGATAGGATTATCGGGGAGCGGGACTCACCAGAGGAATCAAAGTGTCGTCGTGTTGGGCCGAGTGTCAGAATGTTTCTTTTTTTTCTTTTCTTTGTTGTTGTTGTTGTTTTATTATGTGCAGAAGAGTCAATGAAAAACTCGTGGATAGAAGTTGTTTTTTTTGGAAATTTTCGCAGTCGAAAATATTTTGCTTTTTTTCACGCCAATCTCAGTGGAGATGAATAATTTCATCGTTCAATTTTACGCAGTGATATTCCGTTTAATTTTTTATTCGATTTGTTATTTAATGTTCGAAGTTATTGATTCAGCGTTAATTTTGTGTCCTCGTCTCAATTGTCACTTCTTTTTTAATTATCAGTCGATCGACCCTCGAAGTGCCTACGACCAACCGTTCTCCCGTCTGATCGAGTTTTTTCAGGGAAATCGTTTACCCTTATTCCTGCTCTCGTCGGACGAGGACTTCCTGTCACTGTTTAACGAAGCGACGGTCACCGAGGGGTGCCGTTTTTTGTTTCTTAATTCGCAAAGTGGCATCGGACATAAAGTAAAAATTTTCTATTTCATTCACTCGTGCGATACAATTACGTTTCTTTCTGCTTTTTTTTTTGTCTGTCGTTTATTCACCCAATGAACGTATATGTAGGTATATATAAATATATGGATGTTGCAGGCCTAAAGGCACGCAAATATGTGTACCTGAGAGCGTTCTGAATATACGTGTACGTACGTTTGGGGCACTCCATGCGAATTTGTCTCTCAAGAGCATCGAGTTTGTTGCTGATTTTTTTTTTATTTCACTCCGATCGCAATAATCGAATTATTGGGGTTTGGTTTTGCCAGTTACGACATTGAAGAATTATGAAATTCCTGAGATTAAACTTTCGAGACTGAATTCTGGCAAAATATTAAATATTCTACGAACCCCGAGAAATGTTATTTGAAAAACAATGAAAAATATGAGTAAACAAATAAATAAGCAACCCCATCGAATTTCTTGGTTCGCCACTAGTTGGTCGTTTTTGCATGGAACACCCCATACCTATACAGATATCTATGCATTTCGCGTTTCTATTAGCCATTGACAAAATGCTCAAGCACTAATTTGGGGTGTTAAGCGCGCGTCTCAAAGCGATGATAGTGTCGGATTTTTCATATTATGTCTGTGTTCGAAGGGTGGTTTACGTTTAAATTCCATTTTTCTTTGTTCGTCCAATCAACAAATCGTTACTCGCTTCTCTGGAATTCGTGATTCAAATAACGATGAATCCGTAATTGAAACAATTCAAGTGAGGTTTTTATCAATCTTGGCATTTCTTTTCATGTGAGAAAGTAGGGCATATTTTTTCTCTATGTTTTTGGGGCGAGTCGTTGGATCGAAAAATGGAAGATAAACGATCCCAACTTGTGTATATGCGTGTGGCCACGAACGACAGAAAAATATAATGACGATTAACGAATGGTGAGAGGAACGTGATATTGACATTGGGTTAATGAAAGATGGCGTTGAAACGACGAGATTGAATAATAAACGAATGGGTATCGGTGCAATGAGAGGCTGATATCGATAAGAAAAATATAGCGTAGCTAAATCGAACGTTGACCCGAAAAATTCGTTATTTTTACAACGAAGTCGTGCTTGCAACTTGAAAAAATAATTATTCGTATATTTTTTCAACAAACGTGGCGCGTAACGTTACCATCGTTATCAGATTTTTTTCCCACTCGAATTTCATGCTCATTTCCCATAAAAACTTTCAAAATATTAATACACGTTTTTTTCTGCAAATTTCGTCACTCGACCCACTTGATGAAAAGTCTTTAGCGATTAGTTTGTTCGTCATTTGCTGAAAATTTCGGGTGACGAGATCTTCGAATAGCGCTATGTAGATCGACAATGAAAGCCAGCTAGTCCTGCCAAATTGCAGTTTCGACTAATGAAGTTGCGAAATAGCTGATGAAGCGATGCCAAGCCAGAAATGTAAGAAAAAAAAAATCGAGATATCGAACGAAAAGTCTATCGGACGATTATGAGTAATGCGCAAATGCGACACAGAACATGAGGAAGTAGGAAAGGAAGAGGGGTTTTAATACTAATAAAAGAGTCACAATGTTTCAATTTCCATTTCTGTAGTTGAGCAGTGTCCATAATGTGTCGATTGTTCTCTCCGCTTTTCATTCGTGAATTCAAATCGTTACATTAATTGAAGGAAGAAAAAGAATATCGTTTCTTTTCTAAAATAATACAGACGTTTGGCAAAATCTTCAAAGAAATGAAGCTCGTGCAAATTTTCATCCAAGTCAATTTTGCCAATTGCGTAGTAGTAGAAATCTTTACTTAGAGTATGCCCTAAGATTTAGGCGAGATTGAAACATCGTCAATCCTATTAGGTGAGGATAAAAATAGTAGGCGAAAATAAAAAAAAGTTTTTCCCCCGGAAAATAAGAAGAGGAGTTTGGCAATTCGCTATGGAAGAAGCGAGAGCTTTGACACAAGTACGATCATATAAATGTACAGCAGAAGCCACGGGGTATCAGGAGGAACGAAACACTTGATAGGAAACGGGAAGAAATAACAAACTCAGTTTTACCTGGGTTTTTCTTTTTGTTCTTTATCGTAATAATTCGTGATAAAAAAAAACCATAAGTCCACGAATTATTGAACGCTCTATGAGAATAAGAAAGCTTCGGATAAGAATACAATACAGACTGAAGCGATAAGTACAGAGAATAGATATCAACAGTTTCAAGTAGAGATAGAGATGGAAAGACAGAGAAAGATAGAGAGAGAGACAGAGAAAGAGAGAGAGAGAGAGAGAGAGAAATAGAAGGAAAGAGTGATAGAATGAGAGAGAAATAGAGAGAGAAATAGGCAGAGAGATAGAGAGAAAGAGAGAGAGCAAGAGAGGAGCGCTTACAGCTTGGTCTGTCGAGCTCTTGCTGTAGGGTACCGGTATCAAACGTTCCTGCAACTCGCCACCTATCACCTTCAAGAGTAAAAGGTAATATAATGGTTACAACGGGATGGCATGAGCAGAAATGTGTTCACGACTTTTTTTAATTCACCTGATTTTTCTATCTTCATTCTTTCGTTTTTTTTTTTTAAATACACAGCACAAAGTCTACATTGTACAAATCAACTTATGTCTTTTTTACACCGCTTTTCGGCAATGTAATCCAACTATATGTATATACACATTAAAGTATTTATTTTTTCGGGCGTGTTTCTTTTTTTTTTCAGACCTTTGATGTGTAAGAGCGAGCCGTGAAATTTTCTATACATATACACTTTGACCCCAACTCGAAAGGAACAAGATTTTTACCGTTATATTTTTTTTTTTGATCGACCGATCGATCTCTGTAATAATATTGACGAATTTATGCAAGTATTCGAACATTTTTATTCTCGGCAAAAAATCTTCGGCTCTGCACGTTCGTTAGCAAAACACGACGCAAAGATAAATGATAAAGACAACTCGAATCTTGAAGATATTGACTGTTGAAAGCCGCAAGGGCGGGGAGAAAAATTCGTCTCGCTCGACACATCGACCCTTGGTCTTGACGGTTTTGGTATATTTTTGTACAGGGGCGAAATTTGCACGAGGACGTACGCCCGCGATGGTGCTCGAGTTTTTTTTTTTTTTTAATTTGGAGACATTTCATCTTTGCTTCTTTTTTTTCGCATATGAACGAAGAGCGAATATGAAGAGAGCGAAACATAGATGTAGACATAGAGAGACAGAGAGAGAAAGAGAGATCGGGGCGGGAGGGCGAGAGGCAGAGGCGGAATAATTATTATTGTAAATTGCGACAGTTACAAATGCAGGAAAAATTGTTATTTTTCAAAATTACTTTTCGAAGCTCCGGTTTGCGATTGCCGTTAGAAAGACGGGCTAGCGAGAGCCAATAGAAGGGACCGAGAAGATATAAGTGGAAGCTTCGTAAGGATTTACGAATCGGGCACCATCACGTTTGCACGTACCGGTACAGAAAATTCAAAAGTAAAGTTTTATTTTGAAAAAAAAAAAAACACAAGATATAGGGCACAGAACAAGTAACACACGAATAGTAAGTTTGAAAAAAAAAAACAATGTAGCCAAGTTTCAGTGAGGCAGACGATGAGTATGTTGAATGGCGTGTGTATATAAATATATACATATGTGTGTGTGTATAAATATATGCATCGATATATATATATATATCGATATATAGAGAAATAGAGAAAGATAGGGGTGTTTTTTGGTCAGGGCGGGGGGGTTAGGGGTTGGGTGGATGTTAAAGATGAGAATGAATGATCGAGGATGAGCAAGCAATTCTTTTCCCTTTTTTTTTTTCGTCAACCACGTTCAGATTTTGTTCGGTTTGTTTCGGTTTGTTTTGTCTCTGACAGAGTGGATCGAACGACTCAACGAGTTAACGCCACTTTTATTTCGTGCTACGTTCAATACCCCTTTTATTATTCGGCCTGATGTTCCTTTTGTTTTTTGTCTTCGGGTCGAAATACGAAAATTCGTAATTTTCACAAAACCCTCGAAAACGTGTTAGAAAAATTACGTGAAAATTTGTATCTTTTTTTGGTGAATGAAAAATTCCTGATTACATTTATGTGTGTGTGTGTGTGTGTATATATATTTGTGTAAACTATTGATTTCATAGTTTCGATATCGACGACGTATCAGTGTAAAAACATATCCGTAAAATCACACACGCACATAAATATATTGGCGTAAAGAAAGAGAGAGACAGAGAGATAGGGATAAATATGTCTCAAAGTGTAGTACAAGTGTACGAGGTAGATATTAAAATTACAAATTGTGAATCGTGACGCGGTTGATAAATGCATCAGGATTGAGGAAAAATCATGGATTCGACCGTCACCTACTTTTTTTTCTTTTCGCTTCCCTGTCAAATTTGCTTCAATAAGTGTCGATCTAAAGAACGAATTCGAGAAAGGTAACCGTGGCATTCGAGAACGAGGATTCATTTCGCCAGCCTCAAAAATTAGGCATTCGATCGCGTTTCGATATCTAACAAACGAATTTCGTAAAATGAGATTTAAAAAAAAAAAAATCGTTCGATCCCTAAAATCGAGTTTACCTGACACGTCGTCAAAAACGCTGCGGTGCGGTTAAAAAAGTAAATTAAACAAAAAATAAGTAGATTCTTGTAAGAAAGATACAGTATGTTATTTTATTGACCTCAATAAGTGTTTGTACGAGGATATGATAGCCTTAAATGTGCGAGCGATATATATACGGGGTGTATGTAAATATATATCTATATATGTATATATATGTAGATGTATATACATATATATCCATATATATATACATATCGTGGAAATAATTGTTCGTTTCCGTAATACTAGCTCGATTACAAGTGTTCATTGAATATCGAGTGATTAAAAAGAGTAGAAAAAAAAAGATTGTGATAATTCTATTCACTTCCGGTTCCGCTAATTTTCCCTCTTCCGTTCGGCCGCTATCGGCCTGTTCTCGCTACGGCATTCGCCTTCCTTTTCATTCGCCTCTTTGAAACGTAGTTCTGTTCTGTTTTGTTTTGTTGTATTTTCGTTTTCAATGCATACATTAAACTACGTAACACACCGCTATCGTATCGCTAAAGACAACAGCAGCGACAACACCGTTGTTCCATTTTCACCGCGTTTTGTTCTTCTCGTTTGGTGATCGCTCGATTTTTATACTTTTATTTTTCCAGGGTCGAGCGTTCTTGTTTCTTTGCGCTTCGTTAAGTCATACGTAACATCACAATAACGAGTCTTAAAATTTAGTATGTATATTTTAATATATATATAATATTATAATCTATGTTTAATTAAATGAATAATAATCTATAGGTATCAACTATAGTTCAATAACAACCTAACGAATTCTCATCATTAGAACTACGCTTCTCTTAACTTTCGTTCAATCCCGTTCTTCCGGTCTCTTTATTCGTATTGTTTTCGTTTTTCTATCCTCTCGTTCCGCCAAAGTTCTTTCCTCTTCATTTAATTCGACTTTATTTTACGGTTATCTCGGTTAACGATGATTTATTTATTATTATGTTTTTTTTTCTCGAATTTCCTTTCTTTTCTCTTTCTTCGTTTCGAATCAATTATCCGTCGATGTTTTCCGTCAGGGTGCACGTGCGTAATCAGGGTTCTTTGGTTTTTCTGCTTTTATTTGTTTATTTTTTTATTAATCTCAAAACACAGCTTAACCGATCTGTGCTCGCGAGACCTCACGGGCTTTTTGTCAAAAATAAAAATAACCGCCGTTTCATCGGATTCCACTGACTCGAAGTCTCGAAAATGTTATTTTTACCGATTTTTTTTGGATTGTTCTTTTTTAAAACAAATTGTTTTTTCGGATATAATATTGAAACGGTTATCCGGTCCACGAAAAGTTTGGATTGAACAACGAACTTCAAGTCTGCCTTCAATTTAATTTTAGGTAAACTGCACTTCGAGTTGATCAGTGAGTAACGCAGAGTTTGATCGTGTTTAATCAGCCTCGAGGAAATCGAAAGAAGAGAATTCATTTCCGCACGGAACAAACGGTTATAAAAACATAACGTATTGAAAAGATTCAAAAAAAAAAAAGAAAACGAAAAAGAGTGAAGCACAAAATTTTGCGTTCGATTCTCGTGAAGATTGGTCAAGTCGAAATTCAAGATTTTTCATTATGCTGTTGCGTAACAACTTTTACCCCTGAGCTCGTTGTTCCTTCAAACGTAAGAAAAAATTTTCTTTCTTTTTTAATGCCTCACCAGGTGACAAATTGTATTCGAAAAACAGCAAGGAGTTGTAATACTAAAATAAAGTTTCGATAAAACGTAACAGAGAAACGATGACGCATCGAACGAGAACACCTGGCAAGGTAAGTACGTGCCTCGACTATTTTTCAATCACGGTTTTATCAATTTTACGTCGCTCCTTCGAAACTACAAATGCCAACATGATTTCTTACGACATTTATATCGCTCGATAAAGTATCGTTGAGCGAGAAAAACAAAATCCTGATTACCGAGTTGACAACGACTCACAAAAAAAAAATACAGCTACCGACAACTACCGTCGAACGACGTTCCAAAATCTTGCGTCATTTTCATATTGAAATTTTCTTCTCTATCAAACGATTCGTGTCTTTCGTCGTTTCTTCTTTATTTTTATTGAGACTCGGACACAATTGTAATGATGCGCGCATGTGTGTGTCTGTGTGCGTGTGGCAGTAGAAACTCTTCGGATGTCAGTGACGCTTAGATTATTTAGTTTCTTCTTACGTTTTTAATATTTACGATTATTTGACAGTACACTATTTAAAAAAAGCCATTGTATTGAAACACCATAACGATAATAATGTCAGTAATGATAATTAATAATAATTAATTTTATCAATAATAATAATAATAATAATAATAATAGTAATAGAATAGAAGAATAGTAAAAATTATAATCGTACATAAACACTTCGTTCGTTTCCTCGTTCAACGTCGACGTCCCCAACAACGCGTCCTGACTTCCGGTCGTATATTTATCGTAATTTATCGATTGATCATATGTTTCTTCGTTCGCGAATCGATCGGCCAAAAATTACACGTAAGTCGCCGCGTGCCGCAATTAATAGCAATTCGTTTCTTCTCTTCTCCACTTTTCTTTTCCTTTCGTTCTTCTCGGAAATATCTACTCTTCGTCAATCGCTCGTCATATAAGTACATCCTCGAAAGGTCTCTCTTCACTGACGGCAGGCAAGATCGTTTGCGAGGTTACTGATTACGGTTATGCATTGTTCATTTTTTTGGTTTTTTTTTTTCGTCGATGCTCGAATAGCCAATAACGTAATTATTTCTTGCCGACCGTCAAATTTGGGTATTACGTGATGAAGCCCGACCCTCTCGATTCGTTAGTCCGTAATGGATCTTCAACTTTATCCAATCTAACATTTTCACGTAAAATCATGTTCTGTCAAACGAAATGTAGAGGAAAAAAAAATCCTCGAAAATTCGGTGAAGCGAAAAAAAGAAACCAAAATGTATTGAAAATTATTAATATTCTAGGCTGGGGAATAGATTCGTAGCGTTTTTATATGTTCTTTTGTTTAACAACGATTTTTTTGCTGTTTGACGAAGTGTTAATATTCATTCGATAGAGATCTTTCTGCTCTACAAAACTGTGCTAATCATCTTTTTTAGTCATTTATTTTTTTGGTACTTTTAAGGCTTAGAAATGGAATATTGAAAGCAACATTTTCGACAACTGTTCTTTTTCGCTTTTCATTGAGGACAAAAAACTGCTGAAGCAGCCCGGGACATTTGCAACGTCGAAAATGTTGTCGAAAATTAGAAAAGCAGGTGTTGAAAATGTTACTCTTTACCTCCTGGATATTAGATTTCGAAGCCTCAAAAATAATAAAAAATTAAATTACTCAAAAAGACGATTAGCATAGTTTTGTAGAGTAGAAAGAGTTGTATCGAGTGAACATTATACACTTTGTCAAACAGCAAAAAAATCGTTGTAAAACCAAAAGAAAATATCAAAACGCTACGAACCGTTCCCCCGACTTAATATTAATAATCGGAGTGCGAGAAAAAAAGTTCGTGAGATTCTCGGGCTCGAACGATTCCTGCTAAATTCGCTATTAAACTTTCCCCTTTGAATGTGGATATACAACGATTATGTACAACATAAATACTACTGTTAATAAAAAATAATAATAATAATCATAAAAAAAAGATAAAAGAACGAGAGGGAGAGAAAGAGAAAAGGTTAAGATTGTTGTGCGTAACACGTGAGTAAGAGAGTAAAACAACGTGCGCGGTGTGAGGTAGGGCACAGCGGATTGTGATGGCTCGAAGAAGCTTTTGTTGTATAATTCATATGTGTATGCGTAGCCATACGTGTATAAAACGGCGAGTGCGTTCTCGCGGATTAAACCGGAAGTCGCTCGTTGTTCCTCACCCTCCTTTCCTCGTCTGTCTTCCATCCGGTGAGAGCTTTCGCTTCTTCCTTTTTTTTCCACTTTAACGAAACCCAAGGGCGTTTGGACGACAGATTCGTACAATCAACATTTAATTATAAACATAGAAATTAAATTAAATTAATAATAATGGTAATAATAACGTAACTTATAAAATGAAAATGAAAAGAAAAAGAAAAGTGTCGGCGAGTGTTAGTGTACGCTTTTTGTGGTTTTCTTCTTTTGATGCCTTTTTGTTTTCTCTCTTTTAAAGGTTGTTGTTTAGCGTCATTTTTTTTTTTCATAGTCACGTTTATGAAAACTTACGAAGGATTACATCGCTTTGTCTTGTGTCGATTGTACGTAAACAATACTTCATCGTCTTTTCTTCCTCCTCTTCTTATTATCGATCTTCGTTTAATCGCAATTGCGTCTCCTCGTGTTTTCGTGTCTCCGTGTGTGCTGTGTATTGTGTATTATATATATATATATATTTTTTTTTCATTTCTTCGTTTATTTCACGAAACTCCTCGGCATCCGTGAACGTCTTGGATGCTTCGTATTTCAACTTAGGTGCGCAATTGCAGGGTGAGTATTTTTCGGGAGGACGCAGGAAGAGGGCTGGAGGCTCCACCGATTTCGGTCGATAAGTACGTCAGTGGCAAATAGAAAAAAGGAAACGGGAGCTTTTTGCTTTCGTTAGGATTTTCGTCGAGAGTTTTCGGGCTGCAATTTCGAACGCGAAATTAGAATTGATCTTCGGAAGAATCGAAACGTCGAAGAAGAATGAAGATGAATCGATAAAAGAATGAAAGGAAAGGACGAACGGGAGAGTACGAGTATGAATTTAAAAAACGACTCACTTACACCTGTCGGCGATTCGCAATGTTCTTTAAGTACCGCCCCATCACCAATTTCTTCGCGTCTAAATTTTCCAATCTTCTCTTCCACCAGCTTTTAAATTTTTTTTTTGTCATTGTCGAGAATTTCCATCACTCCCGTACGAGCCATCAAGATTCCCCCCTCCCGCCCTCCAAGAAAGTGAGTACGCTGCGAGGAACGAGTGTTGGTCCTGGCGTGAGTTTTCTGTCTTTGTTTTTTTGTTTTACTGTACAGAGAATTAGAGAGACCGGGCTCACTTTTGTTCATTCAGAAAAATTGTGCTTAAAAATTGGTCAAAGTGTCGTTCACGAGAGAGGAACGATTCCGGGGCTCGTTTTGCCGTTATTTACAAGAATGAGGTGGTCAGTGAGAAAGGGACAGAGAGACAGTGATAGAGGATGAAAAATGGACTCTAGCGTTAAGTACTGTGATGAGCCGACTCGTCAAACGTTTTCGGCTGAAGAATATAGAGTTTCCGTACCAACATTGGCAAACTCTGTGGCAAGGCTTTGATTGCTTGGGTATTGAAGAGTCTGGAAATTAAAAGAAGAAAAATGAAGCGGGAAATGGATTAGGACGTGGCGTTCGTGATGTCTGGTCCAAGAAAGTACACGCTCAAACGGATTTTTTTTTTTTAAATATGCGTTAGGGCAATGAAAACCTGGCGGTTTTGTACACGTTTATGTCCTGAGTGAGAGGCGGAAAGAGGGATCGTAGAAATAGAAGAAATGACGAAAGATGCAATGGCGTGTCGTATGGATTGGAAAAGTTTTAAGGTTGGAGAAATCGCGGGAGAAAGGACGCTCAGATACTGGTCTCGTGTACGAGTTTGGGTAGGTCAGGTAACATGGCGTCGGTGGAGCCCGAGGATGGTGAATTGGTCAGGGATTCGGGATTTCGATTGTTTGGCAATGCCCCGCTGTTCGCACCCTGGCCATTGTTAACGCTGTTTGAAGTTCTATTATTGTTTGTGAGCTGATTATTATGATGATGATGATGGTGATGATGATGATGATGATGATGATTGTTGTGAAGACTGTTGGCACCGGGTACGTTGAGTAGAAGCGGCGATGCTGGATTGTTGATCGAATTTATCCTCGCGCCACGATTATCAATGTCCTGATTACTATCGTTAACGCTGTTGCTCGTTATTTTGGCGGTTCTAGAACCGGTGGTCAATATTGGATTCGTCGGATCTTCGTCAATGTACGTGAAGTCGGACAACGGCCTAGGCCCGGTGTGACTTCTCGAGCTTCGCATACTGTGCAAGCTGTGTAAACTATGGACAGAACGACGCTCCTCCAGATCTTCCAGATTCGACCTGAACGCTCTGATTACTCGAAGCTGAAAAAAAATAGGGAAGAAAAGGGCGTTCTAATCAGGAGGCGAGAGGACGTCAGAGAGGCCAGCGAACACGCACAGGCGTCTCTTTTCGGTGTGTGTGATGTTTTTTTTTTTACTTTTTTTTTTTTTGCTTTCATCTAATTTCGGGCTTATCTTTTTTGTGTTCAACTTTCTTTCGACGTTGCGCTTTCGGTTCAGGCCTCATTCGCTTTTTGTCTTTTTGTTTTTTCCAGCACAGGTATCTCTCTCTAGTCTTGCATCTACACTTCGTGGCAAGTTTTACGGTTTGCGGCGTTGCCTTTCGGTCTCTGTCTTTTGTTGGTTTTTTGGTTCGTTTTGTTTTTTTCGTTCTTTCTTAAGCCGAGTCGTCACTGTGGCACACACACGATACGGACGTATGCTCTTTTTTTTTTAAATATATTATATATATGTTGGTCTATGAATTTATTTATCGGTTTTTATTTTAATTTTATTTTAGGTATTTTGTAGTTATTATTGTGATTATTATGGTCTCTAAACGATCGGAAGAATTTCTTCAATCGTGGTCCAGCAATTTCGTCTATTTTTCTACGTTTTCAATGACGCAACGCGCGTCGTTCTAAATCCCCGCGGGACGATCGAAGCGACCAGCTTCCCCGTTTGGAACAGGCAATGTTTGCTTCTTTTTTTCATTTGCTTTTTTTTTTGCCTCTTCGGAAATTGTCTGGTCTGCTCAGCCGCGAGGCATTAACGGATCGAATTTAAGAAAAGTAAGCTTTGCTCGGGGAACTTTTTCTTCAGATCTCATTCATGGCTACGCGACGAAACCGCTCGTTTCAATTAATTCGAGAATGAAAAGCAAAATCTACGTTTTATAATATAGGCCAAATGGGTATACTCCTCTCTCCTTGGAATCGCAACAGCTGACTGAATCCCTCTGTCGTTTTGCACGAGGAAAAAACGCGTTTATTAACGAGGGAGACTGGGGCAAGCAAGGGGAGAAACATATCTGAATTAGGAATGGTCCCCTACAGTCCGAAAATCGTTGTTACCAATGCTTTTTTTTAAATCGAGTTTACTCGTTTTTATTTGTTTTTTTTTCTTTTCAAAACGCGAATCGTGAAATGAGATAGAGAGATATAGCCATGAGAGAGAGAGAGGAGAGACGAGAGCGTGAACAGAGACAGACGTTGAAACAGATGTAGAAAGTCAGTATAAGAGAAACGAATGAGTTTCGGATTAATCGTAAAATTCGATCACGAGATAAACGAGACTTATGCCATTCACTTTTTCTGTTTTCCATTTTGTGATTTTTCTTAATTTCTTCGAGGGATATTATCCTCTCACTCTGTGATTCTTCTGCCTCTGTAATTGTTTTCGAAACCATTTGCTCTTTTTTTTCTTCTTTACATCAATTTTTTATTGTTTTTTTTTTTTGGCTTTTTTCTTCCATCGCACAGAAGTTCTTCATTTATTTTGCGTTCTTTTATCGAATCGCTCGTCTGAACGTGATGATAAATGGAGGTGTGTGCACGGGGGCCGGGTCTCAGGAACTTGTCATTCTCACTTTATCGTGCCAGTAAGAAAAGAAAAAAAAAAAGAAAGTACAAAATCACAACGATTTATCTACGCGAAGCCTAAGCCAGGATAATCGGGCAATATTGAGGCGATTTTAGGCGTATAATTTTCACATCAGTGCACACACACACATCATTGTATAAAGCTCATTCGTTTTTGTTTTTGTGGATTGCCGTCGATATTTTTGTAATTATGTTTCTGCGTATATATCCATCGAAATTACGATGGCGTGCGCGTCGAACCGAAGCGATAAAAAAAAAAAAAAACATAACCTAATCTATAACATCGCACGTATACACAGAAGCCTAAGTAACAGACATTCCTAGAGTGGCGAATTTTGGGTTTGCTAGTGGTGTTGCAAAAAAAAATAAAATAAAAATAACGTTCACTACACCGGTTGATTAGATTTTACGAGCGATTCTCGTGTGATTGCAGGCCGGGACTGTGTGTATGGGTGTTCGTGTGATCGACTAAAGCGAGGGAAGGGGCAATATATATAATAAATTTTGTTTATATAGTATTCAACGGGGAGTCTCGATTCTCGACATCCTCGAAAGTTCTTCAAAGTATTCTTCGTCAAAGAAAACCATCCGGGACCGTGATTTTCGTTTCGTTTTGCAATATTTGTATTCTCTCGAGGTTTCACGACCCTATCGAGGGAATTTTTGGTCTTCGTAGTCTCGTCCGCTCGTTCGTAAATCTCGGACGATTTCTCGTGCGCTCGATGGAATTTCGTCGACAAAATTCGATCGGTGCTTCGTGTTTTTTTGCTTGGTTTTTTTTTTCTCGATAATATCGCGGGGAGGATCTGATTGCAGTGTTTAAGGGCTCGTTTCGTCGAAACGCCATCCGGTTGAGAGAACGGAGCAAGCTCGAGGGTTTTTTACGTTCCGGTTTCGTTTGCTTCACACCTGAGACATTGGTAGGACGTATCAGGCTGGTACACTCGTCGAAACTCACACGTGTGGGCTACGCAGAATAGTCAGTCGCAAAGCGTTTTCCTACGGCTCATTGTTATCACAAATACATCGAAATGCGAGAGAACGCAATAAAAAAATTTATATATATATATATATATATAAAATTTCAGAGAAGATACGACATTGTCACTGCACAAATATACGTCACTCAAAATATTAATGGATATAGAGCCACGCACACGAGGTGGTGTTAGACAAGTCCAGGCAATAACGGGCGTTTGAGAAAGTTGCACTGAATGCACCGAAGGGAGAGAGAGAAAAAGAGAGACGTGGTTATTTCGCACGAATAAAATAAAATGGACCGTTAATTGCCGAGCGATTTCAGAACATGCTTTTCTGAATTATGAGAATCGTTAAAAAGCGCCATCCATTACAGACGGTTCATTTCTTCATGGCGGATGCATTCTTGGATACAACTCCGTTAAACTTGGAAATGAAAGATCGAAGAAACGATGGTATACCGATGATGAAAAAAGTAGCGAGCCTCTAAGATTCCTCGGAATTTATTTCGAGGCACTTTCATCGATAAATTTCAGTAACGTCTCACGTTTCTTCATCGTTAGACAGCAAGCGTAATTCCCAAAAAAATGCAGGAATTAAATATCATTGCGAAAGTTGGAAAGAATTTCTCAAAATTAAATGCACGCTTCAACACACGTACGGAAAAATGAACTTAATATTGAAATAAGAAAGTTAAGGAATTCCTTGTGGAAGAAACAAATAAAAAATGGTTACGCTGAAACTCGTCAGAAATAGTACAGCCTATCACAAGCAGTATGACGATCGAGGACATATTTCGGATTCCGAGTTCCCGAATTTCCCTTTTAAACGAAAGCTACTGCGAGTGAAGCAGACGAATTTCTCGCGAGTATTTCCAAGGGGAAAGTTACCCAACTGGAAAAACAAGGAAATCCATTCCCTCTCGAAATCCTTCCCCGTAACGTGACCCGGGTTCTTAATACCAAGAACGAATTTTTCGAGTAAACGTTTTTGTTGCTGTTGTTGTGGCTGTTGTTGTTATTAATACTGTCAAATGGGATTTCTCTTTCTGTATTTTTTTTTTTTGAGCACGTAACACGCAGCACACTGAGACAGCTATACTACGTAAGCGGGGATGCGTGGGCGAAAGAAACCTTTTTCTTTCCGTCTTATCGAAAAAACATTTTCTTTCGAGGTATCGTTCGAATCGCACCACACAGATAAAAAAAAAAAAACTTCAATCGGTGCAATAAATCATTTCCCACATTAAGAAAAACTAAAAAGTAAATATACATATTTCGATACATACACGTCCACTGTACGTGTGTATGTATAAATATATATATTTGCAAAACAAAAAAAAAACAAACAAAAAAATGAGAATATCATGTCACCATTAAATTGACGTCATACGTCGCAAACGACGTTCATCATCCAACATAACAAGTCCAAAAATGCCTATGGTCGACACGAACGAAATACTTCACTGGATCAGTTAGATCGCGGGTGTGAACGACGCGTCAACGTTTCCAGATAACAGGCTAAAGATGACATTCCACGCGAGGAATTTTTCTCGATACGAGTATAGAATTATATGTTTCTTCAAAGAAGAAATACTTCTGTTTGCGATCGTACGCTTTCATTATCACGATAAATGGTCACTCGACAGGATTCTCGATCGAAGGGATGAAAGCTTGGTTTTTTTTTTTGTTCGTTTTTCTTTTTCTCGCTTTTTGCTCGAACGAGTATAATTTTCGATTGAATATCCAGTGAGGTATCGTCGACGTGGTTTTGTTACAAGAGAGCCTCACACGCGTATGCAAACGTCTCATACAACGTATCAATCGACAGATACCGACGAATCTAGGTGAGCTACGTACTTGTTTGTACTCCGACAGGAAAAGTATGGCGACCGACAAGACTGCCGCTCTGTTATACCTCAGTCTCACGTATGGGTTCCGCTGGCTAACAAATCATAAATCAATAACCAATATCAGTCAAGGGATCGATCGATCGTCGTGCAACTGCCTAAATCCGCACGACGAGATCGCACTTCCACGCCTCATACAATTCTTCCTTTGCTTGATTTCTTTTTTACTTTTTTTTTTTTGCTTTCGATTCTTTATGTCGGACGGTTCATCGTTTACTTCCGGGTCGATTTTCCTCGCGCGAACCTCTCGCGGGCTCTTTTCTCTTTTCGTTTCCCATCGCAATTCGCTCTTTTCTCTCATTCTAGCTTCGAAACGCGAAACAAATTCACCACGAATATCCACGATGGAGAGACCATTGAAAGTGAAAGGTATAAACATCGATCTTGATACTCGACACAAAGAGAGAGAGAGAGAGAGAGAGAGAGAGAGAGAGAGAGGGAAAGAGAGAGAGAGAGAAATTATTTGGGACGTAGATTCGATATATTTGAAAGAATAAATAAAAAGAATGGAAAATTTTCCTCGATTGGCATTGTCGCGTGGAAGTATTTTTTGAAAATGTATATTGTTATGCCTTTTTTTGCTAATCGTTTGTATCTCGTTGAGGAAAACAACAATTACTTTCTCAAATTTACGTACTTTTTCCCTTCCTTGAAATCGTGCTTTTTTCACCATTCATTTCGTATGAAAAATAGAGGAAAAATTTCCGCGCGTGTCGTTAAGTGAAATCACTTCTTCTTCTTCAAGCGTATTTTTCAGATCAAGAAAAAAAAACATAATTGGACACACTGAAGCTTTTTGAAAGCAACTTGCGACAAGATAGAACGCGATTGTTTTTTTTTTATTCTTAATGTTTCTTCTTTTTTAGTTAACAAGCGGAGTGTAAAAGTGCAAGAATAATTTTCCCACGTGGCCAAGAGAGACTTAACCTAAATAATGCCTTTTTCACGATAGCACACATTGTTACGTTAATACACATACATACGTACGTACGTACATCCAAATGGATATGCCACATATACACACACGCACACGCATATATATATATACATGGCATATAAATACATATATATGTCATATATATATATACATATATGTCATATATAGACATATATATAGTCGTAGCTCCGTTAGTAAATCTTTAGATATATGTGTATATATATATATCGCAGCAACACCAAATTGCGTTAACGCAGAAAGTAAAACAACGTAAATAAATAGAAGTAACAACGAAAAATAAGGAACGAGAGATATACAGTGGCGTTATAAGAATGAAAAATAAAAACATAAATTCACAGTAGGAAGCGAACACAGAGTTGTTTCATTTTATTTATAAGAGTTGTTTTTTTTTGTTGGTTCATATAACGGGTGTAACCATTGAGAAAGAAACGAGAAGAAAATCTCGCAAATTAGCTTTTTTTGTGCGCATATGCGAATTCATGCTCGAGGAAAAATTGATTTTACAAATATACGAAGAATAAGGTTAACGAATAAGAAAACTCAATAACGATGTGTCGAAAACGAATGAAGAAAAAAAAGGAACGAAATCCAATTGAAACAAGCGTTTACAGCAGCCAAATTCGTGATCAATCAACAACACAAGAGAAAACTCGATTTTATTTTTCCGCGGACCGTGATCGAGTCGAGCGTTTCGTTGCCGTTTTTTTTTTTATTTTCTTTTCTTCTACATCACGGAAGAAAGAAATAGGCACGAAAGATGCAGCGACGCGATTTCGACCCACCGCGGATTTTTATTTACTGACGGTAAATAAAAATCGTTTACACGATTACGTGAGAAAAGAAGCATGAAAAATGTCGAAAATATCAGAGAGACAAGACTGCAAATGAACCCACACGGGTACAAACACGTAATACAAAATGGACGAACAAAAAATAAATTAAAAGAAAAAAAATACAAAAAAAAACGCGAATTTCGTTTCGGAAGTTCATCAAAATTGCTGTCAATCATAAAGTTACGAAGAGACAAACCATTAGTCGCATAATAATTCAGCACACGAATGACAGCTGGAACGGAAAATGAAATACCACCATCGAATCCCAAAGTTAAATTTTAATGGAAATTATTATGTAGAACGCAACGTAACATGAGAAATGAATTAGAGGCGCTTATTAAACAGAGACAGAGATAGATAGAGAGTGAAAGAAAGAGAGACAAAGAAAGAATAAAATAAAACGTATAAACCAGAGATTAATTATGTAAGTATACGGTCAAACGATGCGGAGTTGTTTTTAAGGGACTAACCATATAGTAATCCTGAGAGGGGGATCTGCCTGTCACAGATACATTCTGCACCAGAGTTCTATTGCTCGTCTGAAAGTAGGTTACACATTCAGTTTTATTTCATTATCTTATCACTCTTGTAATAGATATATATATATATATATTTCTTTTTCGTCTTTAGAGGTGTGTCGCTGTCTTGTTTACGTAGTTATTTTTTTTGTCCTTTGTGCTTAAAATCCACATTATGTACGAGTATATCCTTGTTACAAAAATCGGTTGTTTCAACGGAGACACGTGTTAAATATACGTATTCGACGCTCTCTCGAGTTTTCATATGTCGCGTGATCTCATCCTTTCGTGAAAGGGACACGCACACACGCGTGATGAGGTGAATGTTGGAAGCGCCGTGATGATGCGATATCGAAGTGATATCGCATCGATCATGAGGAAGTGGGGAATCCTAAAGCGAAGACTAGAACTTTCGTATCACACTTCACCGCGCGTCACCGAGCTCGATTATTCGTGCACCCTTTTTTCTTCCACGCTTTTTCTTTTTCCTTTTTTTCTTTGTTTTTGTTCTTCCTCCGCAATCTCGAATTATCGATGAACGAGGTGAACTCTCGACGAGCACGGTGACGGCTGAGCAGCGGAATTCATATTCTTCAATTTAACGTTGGGCAAGGAAAAAAACTCGATTTTTTTTCTTTCTTTCGTTATTGCTCGCGTTGGATATTGAATGAAGAATGTATATTTGCAGCAGGGAGCTGCACATTTTTTTAATGATACAAAGAATTCTAACGGAATATGAATTTCGGCCACTTTTTCGTGATAAGATCCGCGGCCTATATTCTTTGTCTTCGTCTCTTTTTTTTTCATTTTTTTTTTAATTCTAACGAATGTCAATTTTTCAACGATTATGAAAACTCAAAGTGTTGCGTTCGTTGATTCAGAGATGCTTGCGCGCACCCACCGCACACACGCACACGATCATTCGACATTCCCAAAATTTCATGTACAACGGAATCGTTACCTCTTACTAGACGTTTTACCCTGGAAGTGTTGAACCGGTCGATCGAATGCTGTGTGTTGTAGTTTAGCCAAAAAAAAAAAAAAATAAATAAAAGACGAAACGGCTTTGTTGCCCGGCTGATGTTGCCCCGTTATCTGTACATAGAGGTTCGTGTGCACCTCGACTGTTTTTTCGTTTCCCTCTGTATTTCAATTCGATTGGGTAACTTCTTTTTTTTTTTTTTTTTTATCGAGTACCGTGTGCAATCCTCGGGGTTTCTTGGCGGATTGTTAAAAATGTGGCTGCTCATAAGTGAACGAATTTTGGCTAGAGAGAGTACAGAGAGATGGGGGAGCGAGAAAGAGATGTGATAAAAAAAATGAATGATTGGATGTGTGTAGAAATAGGTAGAGAGAGAGAGAGAGAAAGTGAAAGACAAAGATATATTTGTGGATGAGTCGGAGAGTGTGGCCGAGGACTGCGTGGACCATTTCTAAATGGGCATGGCGAGTCTGTTTCTAGAATCGACAATTCTTCGATTCAGTAACGAATTAAAAACACCGGCGATTATTGTGACGATTTACGAACTCCGGTTATTCAAACGATAGTTATGTGCGCAAACACAAGTGAATTTATAACTATTTCTTATTTTTTGCCGCGATACGTAATTTTCTCGGAAGAATGAACATTCGAAAACCAAAAACTACGTTCGGACTTGTAGACTTGGGTAAAACTTGTTTTTTTACTTATACGACACTTCTTTACTTCAGTGTAATTACGTTCAATAAAAATTAAGCTTTCAGGCTCGTGTAAACTTCGCTTCAACTTTTTCCTCAAGAATAAAAACAATGAAAATATAAATTTGCCCAATTTTGTGCTCGGCCAAATTCTTTTGTTTTATACACAATTTTTTTTGCCTAGCTTGTTCGAAACTTCGAAATTGAACGTTTCGCCACAAAAAAGTCGAGCTTTATGGACATCGGACATGGCTCAATTCTGTTCTATATTGTAACGTGGACGTTATAATAATTAAATGTTTTTTTTTCTTCTTCTTTTAAATTTCCTTCGACAATTATATCGCACGAAATAATCGTATAGGATAATATCGGGCTCGCGGAGAAATATTCTTTTCTCTCCCTCGCGACGATTCTTCGTTCGTTGCACCAATAAATAAATACGGTGAAACCTCGTTTATACGTTTTCCGCATACATGATTTATACGCACATATTCGTCAAATTTCTTTAGCCCCTGTTCCATTCCTAAACATAATACGCACACCTTATTCTCAATAATCCTTCATATTTGACGTACCCTTTGAAAAAACGTATAACAGAAGTTTCGCAGTATGAAAAAATAAAAATGTTTTTAAACCAATAAAAACAAGTATTTTTCGTCACAGTCTACGATAACTCTCTAGGAACAAATCTACCGTAAATACTTCAAGGGGTTACAAGGGTTAAACTACGCGCTACGTATCATCATATTTCTTCTCGTTGCTTTTCTTTTTATATACACGGGAAGTATCGTCGGGTAATAAATTCGTCACAGAAAAATATTATTCGTCTTTGCTTGGTAGGGTTTAGGGGGGGGGGGGCGGGGGGTTTGTTTGTTCTTTTGTTTCTGTTTTATCTCATTGTGATTTCTATTCGTCGGACGTAAGTGTGTTTCTACAGGAAGTATATCCTCACCTCGAAATGAGAGAACCGGAGACCTACTTGATTGTGCGGGTGCGAAATAAATAGATTACCTGCCGCGGTAATTACCTGTTCGTTGTATCGCCGTGTAAAAAAAAACCAAAAGTCTCGTCGGTGTCGATACCTTTTTTCTTTGTTTTTTTTTTCCATAGTTTTCTTCTTTCTCGCGTAAAAAGAACCAAAAATCTCGTCATGTCGACATCTTCTTTTTTTTTTTTTTTTTTTTTTTTTTTTTTTTTTTTTTTTTTTTTTTTTTTTTTTTTTTTTTCTTTTTT
>JAPYZJ010001549.1:0-26639 GCA_030522765.1 Ophioninae sp. B BG-2022a
CTTGTCGAGTTTGGTTTACATTCAGTTTCGCGTTTTCACTTTCACGGCTTTCCATGGAATAGTGGGTTGACACTTCTCCATTATTTGTTGTTTCCAATCCTTCCTTTGTTTTATTTTCACTCATGGGAGACGAGAAATTTTGGGCTCTGCCGGTTGAGTGCGGCGGCGTTAGTACAGTTATCGTCGCAAGAACGGGGGGGATCGTGTTTTTTTCATCACTTTTACTTTGTGTCAACCATATATTCGGTTTTATCTTATGGTCGACGTGCTGACGCCGATTTTTGATTCGTTGTTGAACTTTGTTCACATTTGTCTTCGTTTCATTTTCTAGTTGTCCATTGCTCTGGCCAACAGAAGATACTTGTTTTTGCTCGATGTATACAGTTGCAAGAACAGGACTTGCGTAACTGCTTTGTCCTGAATTTGGCACGGGTAAACGTTCATATTCAACTTGATCGGTACGGAAACGTGATGCTGGTATCGCACCTGTAAGCCCGATAATGGCTACAGTGACGACCACTCCTGCTAATCCCATCGTATATGCCACTGTAAACAAAAAATCTACTGTATATGTCGCTCACTTTTTAGTTCTTTAGTGCAAGTGATTTAATCAAAAAATCGAATAATTCTGAAAATTACTAAGCGTATGAAATCGTCATCGTTTTCATTAAGAAAAAGTTTTTTAAGTAGGCGTTATCAACATCGCTTTCAAATTAATCCCGTATGGAGACAATGACATTTCTGGCGAAAATATGAGCCTTTAAGGGTTCATTCGAGACTTTCCTGATAAGTAATTTCCGGTATTTTAATGATTAAATTCGATTATTCGATTGGTTAAAATGGGATAAAAACACGAAGTTATTAAACAAATATTCTATTTTTTCATTTACGTATCCATTAAAAAATTATATACTACTCTAATCGCCTTTTTTCACACATAAGGCGACCTTAAAGTCTGTCCACATTTCGCTTGTGAAGGGCTTCAGAATTTCTATATGATCCCGTACACAACCCTAATTTTATTTTCGCTCGAGAGGCCATTTTCACAGACAGCTCATTAATGGCAAAAATGGTTAATAATAAAATATGTATAATGGGTCTACTTACGGAGTTCAAGCAGGTACGCTGAGACTGCCTAGTTCAGGTTCAATCATCGTACTTTTATACTACCGTGTTGGCTCGGTTAATCGATAAGGATTATCAGTAAAATTATTATTCAGTTAATTAAATTCAATTTTGAAAAGTCTGGTTTGATGAAGATTACCTACGAAGGCGAGTCGGTGATCCACAATCGATCTGTTCGACAATGGATCGAATTCGTACGAGTTTTGATGTACCCGTATTTACTATTTCGCAAAGTTCTTGTAGATATGATAATGACTTTCGTTTTGTGAGTAGGTAATATATGCTGAGGCATGTTTGTTAAGTAACAAGAGGTTTTCTCCACGTGTCGAATTTTAGAATGTTAGTGAAGTGACAAGAACTTTTTCCCTGTATCTCGTAATGTCCATATAATTAGCCAGTAAATATAATATTATTTATATAGTTTGAAAGTCAACACTGAACGACTTGACATAAGAAAATTATTTTCATGTTTTTTATCACTCGTACAAAACACCAAATTTCTCAACTATTTTGAGATGGTCACTTCAGTTTGGGAGCATTATATATAAATTTTTGTTAACTGCAATAAATAAGAAACACCTTGAAAAACAATTTTTTGTCTAAAGCATATAAATAGGTACTTTGGGAAGATTTTGTCAGTCTTAAATGTATTTATCGCGTTTTTTTGCTATCCTCAACCACATGTGGCACTATAAATCCTCATTGGACTTTTGAGAGACGCTTGATGATACAGCCCAGTGCGCACCTGTTCAAGTCTACTTTGAATCCAAAAAATAAGATTCGCATACTTTTTTCGTATATCAATTACAGGTGCGATACCAGCATTTCGCGATAATCACCAGGAAATTTTTCTTCGGAGTTCGTAGGTTGACCGTCTTGTGCTCGAAATCAGACTTTATTATATGAAATACATTCGGTTATATCTGTCAGGTTTAGTAAGCTAAAATTTTCCATTGTACGGAATAATTCCTTCATAATTCATTCGTTCACCATGCCAATTCGATGTATGCTCATTAATTTTTATCAAAGAGATTAGTCGAATAACGTTCTGGTAGAAAAAGACAAATCGTCCAAAAGAACTCTTGATTATCTGTTTTTATGAAGTACTTTCTTTGATGATCGAACCTATTAAAAAGAAAAATACAAAACAATTTAAGGGGCTAGGCTACTCTGGCGACACTAAAATCAGGGTGTTAAAGTATATTTTGTAACATTAAGTACGATGATTGAAAAATCGTAAAAATCATAAATTCATTTATACATTAACATTCACAAAAGTTCGCAAATTTCAATAAATGCAAATAAGTGCAAATAAATTTCAAGAAATGCAAATAAATGCAAATAAATTTCGATAAATTTCAATAAATTTCAATAAAAGTTCACAAATTTTTATAAAAAAACATCAACAATAATAATAATATAAGTTTTTAACAATTTCGTTGACATTCGAACCCGAGGGGCCTTGAATTATCAATTACGTTGCAGATTTCCTTTTTACTATTATTTGGTAAATACCGGATGTGAGTGACAATCTCGATGGGTGGTAAATTAATAGTGAATCCTAACTGTGTAGCAGCTGATAAAGACGGAGTTCGCGATATCAATCGAAGAGGTCGTATAATTTGATGGTCGATAATCACATTCCACTATGCCGACATTCCGTCTTCACCGATTGTCAGCAAAGTGGAAATAGAACTGATGATAACTTGGGGTGTGTAAGGAAGGAAAAAATCTCGCGATTCCCGTGGGATGACTCGCTTGCGCGTCGAGCCTGTTAGGAGGGTGCGCCTGAGCAACCGAGGGATGATTATTGTCCTCGCGGGTCGCCCGGTTGGCAGGAGTTTAGTCGGTGCTCGTCCCGAAACACGCGCGTTTACGGGTCTACAGAGATTGCAAGGGGACTTGCAGGGGGTCTGCGATGGCCGCGAATTACACGTACATTTGATAGGGGAGGGTGTTTCATAAGTTATTTTCAAAATCATACATTTTTAGAAGGGCGGTGGTGAGGATTTAAAAAAATAAAAATAAAACGTAAAAGATCAACAGGATAGCGTCGTATTTCGGCATGACCGGAAATCGTTTTGCAAACGTGAAGATTCTCATGTCCGGATGATTCGACCTTTTCGTTTCGCCTAAGTTTTAACTTTTTTCGAGCTCTTTGAAAGATTTCTCATTTTTTTTTCGTCTCCAGACTTTCCACCCTGTGTCCCTGACTCGCTTCGAGTTGTTACATTCTCTTTGTTTTTCGTGACGGTAACGCGATGTTCAATTTTACGATGTGGGAGACACCGCTATACACATGATTCCAGAGAAATCAGGTAAGTCTCACGGTTTCGAAAAATCCATCGTTTCATCATTGACACTTCGTCAAATCCTGTTACCCATTCGTGGATAGTTAGAAGCATTCAAGAACTGTCTCAATGCTAGACTCGATGTCATCGAATCCAACTTAATTAGAGATTCGTCATCAGGTTTCATAAATTAAAACGAAAATTCATCAAAGAATTGGCACAAAAATGTCGGTCAGATAATACGTAATTAGGATAAAACTGGTCCTTGATCTAAAATTGATACTGAATGTAAATTGGTGATCGGTAAAAAATCAGAAATTGGTAACAAAATTGCAACTGGGAAGAACACAGTAATCGATAAAAAATTGGAAATTAGTAGAGAATTGGTGATTGATAAAAAATAGCTAATTGTTAATTTGTAAAAGATTCGAGAATTCTTTAAAAAAATCAGCAATCGAAAAAGTAATCAAAAATTGGTAAAAAAAAATGGTGATTTGTAAACACATGGCAATTGGCAAAAAATCGGCTTCCAAAATGAAATTGCTTCAAGCCCATTTAAGGGCACACGTTTCGAAAGTACTAAACAAAGTACTAAACAAAGTTGAACAAATTAAGAACGGAGATTCGTAAAATTTGTTGTTTTTATATCCAGATTAAAATTGAGGAAACAGCAGTTTAGTTGGACAGGTAGATGCGCAAACGTTGATTAACGCTCGACGAACCAACTTTTGTGTAGAGATACATTTTGTAAATTATTGATCGACCGAAAACGTTGGGCTCGTTTACTCGCTTGGACCTCGTCCGATCGCGATACCATTGTGAGCTTTAGCTCGTTATTCCTATTACGAAATGTAACAAATATGACCCAATATTGGCTCATATGAATGTACGAAGACTTTGATGTATGGAATAACGGTTTTAGTACGTACCGGCATGAATAACGTGCGAAGATCTTAGCAATTGGTCGAGGAAGGTGTATCAACGACATTGGATAATACATCAAATTGTTACCTATATTTATACACTCGGAACGTGGATAATCCCACCGGAAGGGTTGACGCGAAGGACCGAGACGCGACCGAGTGTTCGCATTAATCAATTGACTCCCGGGAGGCTGTTTGTTACAACCCGTGTGTTGGGCTTACGTTACGCCAATATCTCCACGAAATTACATCGTTGAAGCCCTCCTTTCTCCCTTCCGATGTTTGCACGTACCTTTATCGTAATTAAGTGATAACGATGAAAAATTGTACTTCCTAATGGTGTCAGGCACTAAATCACCTCACGACCAAAAACTCAAGCTCATTTGAATTAAATCAATTTTGAAGAAAAAAGTAAAATGACATCTCCAATGACCAAAAAGATTTAATTTAAAAAATTGATTGAAAGCAAATTATTATTGCACTGAATAAACTAACGTATTTCAAATCAATCTGTTAATTAAATTCATTCGATAACGATAAATAGGTTACACCGAATATCCAAAAACATTGGTTTGTTCAAAAACACCCAATATCGAGAAAAACGAGTTTACAGTTTAGCCTAGTATTCCTATCGTAATCACACGTTTACCTTTAACCCGTCATTTCTCCACCGTACGTTGGACCTTCCCCTTCAATTTGTGTTGCTACAAGCTTCGACCGATTTTTCCAAATACTCACAGTACTTCAGTCTGACAAATAGGGTTTCTCGATCTCTTTTTCATTTCCGTTCTCTTTCTTAATCCTTCTCTCTTTCGTGACACTGATTTATTCATTGGGAATATAAGGTGAAAATATAAGTTGGGAATTGCCGATTTATCAATTTCGATAATGCATCACTGCATCGTGGTGCATTATTCGAATAAACGAATTAGAAAATTTGTCGTTACTCTGAGTAACAATGGTCGACTGGTGTGTACGTTGAAAAAAGTGACTTTTCAATTTTCTCGTCAGGCTGGCTCATAACTTGTCATTATTACGTCACTCTCCGCCGTTTAGTCTCGCCATCTTTCTCTTACACACCTCGTAGATTCTCAACTTTTGTCTCATTAGCGTGACGCCTTATTCATCGTTCTACGAAAATGGTTTTCCTTCGTGACGAAGTAAACGAGGAATTGTACGATCTGTATAACTGTATGACCCCCCCCCCCCCGCCCCTTCTGCATGTTTTATTCGCGTATGCGAGTCCGGGGGGAGCAGGGGTAAGAAAGAAAGTACCCTCGTCTCTGTGCGCGATTAGCCGCTGTACTTAGGAAAGATTTATTCGCGAGAGTGTCTGGAGATGCTACCACTTGATACCTCGCGCCATGTCTGCTCTTATTTCCTTCGCCGAGCTTCCTCCACCTCGCTGCTTCATCAAAGCGAGGCGACGTAATTTCACGTACAAATTTGTCAAAGGCACCGAAATAGGTTGACTCTTTCGCGGTCGCGGAAGTCGCCGGGAGGCTTACTGCAGCCCTTTTATCGAGTTATAAATATCCATCGCCTTGGGCGTATACGTATTCGCGAATTCGATGAAATAGAACAGGATAAAATCAGGAAGAGGGAGAGAGGTAGGAATTTTTCCCTAGATTTCTGTTTTTCGGAAGTGCTAGGGAAAAAGAGAAAGATGAGGAGAGGGACACAGCGATTTTACGTAAATTTGTGTAACTAAATGAAAAATTGTATTTTTGGTTATTAATTAGCTATTTTTTTCGATCACCAATTTTTCACCAGTGGCGATCTTTTTATCTCATTGAAAGGCCAGTTTTTTTAACCAGTTAACAATTTTTTATCGATTACCGATTTGTCACCAGTATCGATGTTTTTATCTTGAAAGACGAGTTGTCAAAGCATCAATTATGGAATTGAAGACAACAGCTCGTGAAGAGTGATAACATTCAAATGTATAAAAGTTTACACAAGCAATTACATTTTATCGTGAAGGGAATAAAATTATGAGACATTTTTCAACGAGTTCAGACTTAAAAAAAGTGACACATGTTTGAGTCAAAAAACGTTTAAGTATTCTTGGGCTACCCAGATGATGGACTTTCCAACCGATCGTAAAAGCGTGATACACGCTCGCCGATATTAGGGCACGAGGAGGTGACGTTGCGTCCATAAAAATTCAAATGACTTTGGGAAGTTGCCCCGGGAAGAATGAGGGGTAGAAAAGGGTGGTGAAATTCCGAGGGACGCGATATACGAGCCCATCATCAGGAGATAGATATAATCCTGAGACGACAAAAAAAAAAAGATCCTGCTGGCCATATAGATTTAAGGAGGTTCCTGCCGTGGGGATTCACGGTGGCGCGATACGATTTTCGTTTTCAGACTGGAGCTTGTTAGGTACGGCGAGCGCCTCATCCTAAGCCACAGCTGAAGAGGGACGAGACGTGGAAATTATGGGAAAGGGCGATAAGCGAGGTATCGCGCAGCGCAGCGACGGTGGTAAGTCTCCGACAAATATGTGAATTTCTTGTGCCTTTCTCTTATCGCTTTATTACAACCCTAACTTACGTAACTCCCAACAGCCGTATCTCTCGTAACTATTCCTCGTTTCCTCTGAAGGAAACGATGACGAAACTACCGGAACTGTAGAACCGAAATGCACGCGAGTGTCGAGGAAGACACTCGTCTCTTTTTCAAAATCAATTTCCGTTTCTGATATTTCAC
This sequence comes from Ophioninae sp. B BG-2022a, assembly GCA_030522765.1. Taxonomy (NCBI): domain Eukaryota; kingdom Metazoa; phylum Arthropoda; class Insecta; order Hymenoptera; family Ichneumonidae; species Ophioninae sp. B BG-2022a. The sequence continues at coordinate 7,055 of JAPYZJ010001549.1, forward strand.
CCTCGAGGTTGCACATCCGATATAATCCGTAGAAAAGACGAAAAATTAGAAATTATCGTCTGTTTGATAAAAGCGTGTACGGCGAAAGTGAAAAACTATTGTAGCTAAAGTGTTGAAAAAAAATAGGCATATACTTTACGTCATATACCCAAATGATAACAAAATTACGATATTTTTGGATGCGAACATTTATTGGGAAAACTCTTTGAGTAAACTGAAATGACTTAACCCTTGATGATTGAGTTACCATCTCGGTCGAAATTTCTTTCTCAAACGCGAATCATCGAAGCGAACGATATCTTGATATCGTAGATGTTCCCTGGTAAAAAAGAGAATGTTACCATTTCCGGTTTGGCGAAAAAGTTGTTTCAAAAGAGCAGCTGTTTTTTTTTTGTTTGTTTTTCGTGATGTTTGGCTTATATTTCATTGGATCGATTCTTGAGGTTGTTTGTGGTTACGAGTAGGCGAAACAATCGAATCAGTAATGGACAGGTGTTTTGACGTGCTTGGTTCGAGAGCAAACGTTTCTTCCGGCGGAGTCAAATCCGTGGGTGACGCAGTCGTGATAACGTTACGCAGTCTAGATCCACAATGTCTGCGCACACGTATCTCTGTATTGTCATATGAAACTCTCGTCATATCGTATCGCTTCGACGTTACGAGCTTCTCTCGTGGTCAAAAGCCCGAATCACGACAGGAATTCCAATACCTCGTGCCTTCAAATTAATTAACCGAGATCCCAATAATACAGCTTGCGGAAACATTACCAGGTTGAAACATCACCCTCAAGCTCTGAGGGTTAAACGTCAAAGGGAATTCAAAACACAGCTTAATTTTTGGGATTTATTTTTTCAAAAACTATTCTTCCGATTTCATCTAAGTTTTCAATAGCCATTTTATGAATGTTTCTTTTCCGTTGCTTATTCAGTACCATCCGAGCGAGTTTCTCCAAGCACAATACGTCAAGGTTAACAAAAGGCTTGCTTTTGAAAGTTTCACGAAACGCAACGTGACTTCCGGTTGCGAAATTCGCAGGTGAAGTTCGTTATTCTTCGTACATTTGAGTCAACGTTGCTTATCAAAGCGTGATGCGTCTCGTGAAAGATTGTTTTCGCTAAGGTTGCGACCACCATCTCGTTGTTTCGTCCACTGACCTCTCGAAGAAATGGTAAGAACTACTCTTCCTCCGAGTGGCCAGAAAGGTTCTGATATCAATAAACCATCAAAAAAACTATCGTTTTCCAAATTCTACATAAGCTTCAAATTTTTATTTGAAGCTTGTGTAAAATTTGTAAGCTTCACAAAAATTATTTTTATAAAAATTTACTATTTTGAATAATTTTAAATAAACTTGTTTTATATTTTTCAAAAATTTGAATACCATTTTTTAATATAAAAATAAAAAATTAAAATTTTTATTTGAAGCTTATGTAAAATTTGTAAGCTTAACAAAAATTATTTTTATAAAAATTTACTATTTTGAATAATTTTAAATAAACTCATTTTATATTTTTCAAAACTTTGAATAACATTTTTCAATATTCATCAAGTATTACTTTAAGGGGTGAAAAAGAAGCGTTGTGATTGTCTTCGTTAATTGGAACAGATACTTCGTAACAATGATAGAATCGAACTGAGATGATCCTTCGAATATTGAACAGTTCGAGGAGTATCTCTCCTTAGTTTGCACTTTTTGCTATGATTAATTGCTCCCTGCTCTCTCGTTCAAGAATGTCGTGAAAACTTATGTTTGAGTTTCGCTCGATCGCCGCGAGTCCTTCAAGCTTCGTCGGTTGCCGAAGATGAAAGAGCGATAATCGGTGGGATGCAAGAGTGCTTGCAAGCTTTTGGACGTATATATATGTTTATATATATACATATATGTATAGGTATAAAGTTTCGCGGCAGTTTTTTTTTCTCGTTGCTGATATCGGGAGCAGGGGAAACTTCGAAGGGTAACGAGGGCATTCAGGGCTAAGAGCCATGACGAACGTTTCTCGCGCAATCAAGGCCATTGTAACGAGAGGCCCGTTGAGGTAAGCTGGAAATTATTTCTCTCGTTGATCCACGCGAGGTACGTGTTTTCATACGTAAATACCTTCGAACTAAAACAGAATCGAACAGGATGAAGCATCGAACATTTCGGCAAATATCCCGATCGATGCATAATTTCATATTGGAGTAAAAGGATTTTAGAGATTATTGAGGGGTCGGGTGAATCCGAATGTTAATATTTCTTCCTCATTATTAAAAATGACTTCAAACATTTTTTCGAAAAAAAAACAATTCTCGATCATGAAAGAAAATGTGAATATTTCTTTCGATGATTGAAATACAATAGAAAAATACTTAAAAATCTCTTGGCTAAAAAAATGAGAATGTCTACGAAAAAACTGCGTTTGAAAATTTAGGATTTTACAATTTAGAGGTTATATTGTATATTTTTTATATGGTCTTAATTTGTGAGGTTATATCGTAGATATTGTATTTATGTCTTTAATTTGTGAGATTATATTTTACATTTTCTATAATAGATCCTTAATGCTATCGGATGAAAAAGAAGGTTCAGACTTGCATAAGGGAATATATAGATTTGTATTGCATCACGATACGTGGGTTTACATTTACGATAAATACTTTTACTATAATACATTGCTCGCAAGCTCTTGTCAAGACGAAAGTGCGTCTATATATCACGAGAGAAATCGCGAAAAGGGCTTTTCAGGCTACTTTATAAAATCCACACATATAAACGGACACACAAGCATACGACGTATACTGGTCCAAAGCACCATAGAGTTTGTAGTCGTCGATATCGATTCAGAACTTACGACGTTACGATAATACATCACTCGATTTCGTTCATTGTCGGAGCACGATAGTCCCCTCAGTGCATCGGCTCAACGATTTCTTTTTTTCCCGAAATATGTCATTTGTGCGAAATATTTCATATTTTCGTCTGGATGCGAGCCAAAAAAAAGACGAATATGATAATAAATAGATTTGTATTCGTAACGAAAAAAAAAAGTTCAAACTATTTATTGTCGTTGATAAATCAATGCGAAACGTGCTTAATTTGCGCAAGCTCTTTCGAGCTCCAAGTCCACTTGAAATCGCCTTGATCGAACAATATATGCGAGTGAACGATCGATTCAGAACGAAGTTGAAGGATTCTGCTGGGATACAGTTGATTAAGAGTCTCGCTCTTCAATCTTGTCGAATTCTACCTTCCAATCCGTTCATCCAAACTTGTTAGCTTTGGAACGCCCGGTTTGCATCAATTTCCACCTCGCGTGGAATTTTGTAAATTCAACCGATTTTCGACTTTTTTTAGAGCGCTCAAACACTTTTTTTTAATCAAACAAATCACCATACGTTGTTGAGAAAGCTTCCTTGTAAAAAATTTTCACAGTCGTATTGTTCAATAATCCAAAAAATATTAAATTTTCGTTGCGAAATTCGAACGTTTCCTCACCAAAAGCAGCAGTTGTTTCACAAACTGATAAATGTACCGGAAGTCGTAAATTCCCATCAGGAAAGTCACCCATTAATTCTCAACGAATGAAACGATTGTTTGGCAATTGGAGAGAGTGGCACGTAGAAACGCTAACAATTGTTGATGTAATTTGCTGTCAGCGATGTTTCGAAGTTAAAAAGCGATTTGTTAGAATCTGGTATTTTTCGGTTCGGCGGATTGATAGAATTTAAGAATTTCGTCTCTCGCTGCATCAGCGAGGGAACCTCTGCACGGATCAGAATCCCAGTTGGCTCCTGGACAGCCCATTGATTCGAAGCATGATGTTAACCGGCTGTTTGCAGGACAGCACTGAACGATGGCCCATACGCAAGCACCGGGACTTTGGGCTGGTGGTCTCGGTGTTGGTGGGGCTGGAAATCGTAGTGCCGCCATCCCCGTGCGATTAGGGCTTATAGCCTGCCATAAGAGAATAGATACGTGTACAGATATACGTACATACATATATTATATATATAGATGGAGGGGCAGGCTCATTTATCACCTTGTCGCTTAAGATCGGGGATTTCGGTTCTCAGGCCTTTCAGCCTCGGGAACACCGAAAGCCTGGCCTCCACTGGAAACGGGAGTGAAAGCTTTTTGCTTGTGTCATGAAAATTGAATGATGCAACGGTTGAATGATACGCAAATCGAGGAGAGATAACGAAATTAATGCTGACGAAATTGTTGGGTAATAGTCGCGCCGAAATTGTGCTAAAATTGATGAATGATAACGCTAAAAAGAAACGAAAAATAAATTTCGAATATCGAGACCAAAAGTGGACAATTGGAGTAAGATCAAAGATTCATTCTCAGGATTCAGGATATTTGTAGTATCAGCTCAATATTCCATATAACTAAAAAACTATAACCTATAATTGGTATAAAATAAAAACGTAGAATAAAAATGTACCTTCACTTATTTAAATAAGAGTTATTATTTTACGTGGTAAATATGAGAACAAATGTAGGAAGAAATGAGGGACATAAGTAGAAATACTATTTCTGCCTAATAGAAGATAGAATAGAACAGCGAAATCTGGTATAGTAGGATAAATAGAAGAAGATTTCATAAAAAATAATCTGGCTCATTATTGTTACGATGGACGAATGTCTTATTCGTATTAGTTTGAGTATATTGGAAATTTAAATTGTAGCATGTCTCGTACTAGGGAATTTCGAGTTCTGGAATTATATCTGCCAATTTTGTGAAAGAAACAAAAAAAAATAATAAAAAGAAACAGAAAAATTGGACTGAGATCTTTGAATATCCGAATTATCTTGAATATCTGGAACTTTAGTCGGGCTTAATGGCATCACGAACTACGATGTTACTTATCACGATGGCCGTGATCACTGTTTCGTGATAACGTTAGTCCAGATGCGTAACGGTCAGTTCTGTTAAAGCAGATCTCGCATAGGAGGTATACCCGTACAGCCAAAGTGCACCACAAGAGGTAATTCGACATTCTAAACCAAACGGTACGACGAAGAGCTGGAAACCGAGCGACCGGACTAACGGCACCTTGGTATTCATGCATCCACGAGCGTGCAACCCGTCGCGTGTAATTCGAAATTCTGAAGCAAACTGAATGCGAACTCGGTTTCTCCCGCCATTGTGACCATCTCTGGTTGCTTCGGCTCTTCCCAATAGCGATTTGGGAGAACTCAACGGACTGCGAATTCGCATTATGTACAAAGTGACATTGGCAAATCGATCTCTGATTCAAGATTTTCGATCCGACAGCACCAAACTGCATCAACCAAAAAATGGCAAAAATATCATCGGTTGGATTTTTGGAATCATTTTTGGACATCGATTGAAGCGTTCGATGGATATATTTAAAAAATAGCTTAAGTTTTTGAAAATTAGAGAAATTATCGGGTTCTTGATGGAGTAATGATAATTCCATTTTTTGTGTCTATTTTATTATTTTAGATTTTTTAAGATTTTTTAGAATTATTTTGAATTGTTTTGAAAGATGGTTTCGTAATTATGACCAAATGAGTTTGCTAGAGTTAATGCTCGCAAAACGATTATAACAAAATCGACGAAACTTCTGAAATTATTGCATCTCAAATTTTACACTCACTTTGAAAACTCAATATATATATATATATTAGTTAAAATAGTTAAGAGACAGCTTTAAAAACACGAATCAATTTTCTACAAGATCTTTTCCTCAATTTTTAAGATCCTCTTTTCACTCTTCACATTAATTTGGAAAAAAGTGCAAAAAATGACTTTTGAAGTTTTTTGAAATAAATCTGCAACTTTCAACGAAGAAACAGGAAAAGGGAAAGTTTCAATCAGCTGATGAGAATGGAACGATTCAAACGGTATCCGTCTTAATATAAACGTACGTTTGGTAAAACCCGTGCAATAATTCGAAACGTCTCCAATCGAGAAGCCTAAGAGTGGCTTCCCACGCGATCGTAATTCGAATGGAATCCGGAATGAATTCGATTCGCTTTTCTTTACCTTTCAAGCTTAAACGTCTTTCGTTTCGATTCCTTTACGTGTTCGCGTATCGTATCAAACCGCAGTTGTGTGCTTTGGGCTTGGAGGAAAGTAGACTTTGCAAATACCGTAAGTTACGAGCGGAGAGGTTGACGACCATACGCGCGGGTTTATCGATGAAAATAAACTAGCGTTGACCCCATGTTATCCTATTTGCATCGTCCATTGGATTTTTTTTTTCATCGAATGAAGTCATCGAGATCGATGGGAATTGAGTAAACACGATCACGAAATCCAATAACACCTTCATATCTAGGTTTTGTTTCGATGAAACTTGTTCGGGTTTGTTTGGGTTTGTTTCAATCAAAGTGTTCGTTTAATTGATAATTCTAGCTGAACAATATAATATAACGACATAACTAGCCCAACGTTTCATTTTCGATATAAACAAAACACCAAACGATATAAAAATTCCTCAAATTTTCAATGACTTCTGCAATTTTTTAACATTTTGATTTCCATTGGCAGGGGAAAAAAGGACGAAAAGCAGTTGGAAGGAATAAAAAAGTACTGCACATCAGGAAGTGATTTTTAATGACACTATTTCTTGCTGGAATTCAATTAGCCCACGAATATTTAGTTTAACCCACTTTATCTTCCAAACGATGCATATTCAATTCGCAGTTACTCCCGAGTCGAAATTTGTGACGTTTGCAGATAGAAAATGGTGAGGGTAAAAAGCATAGCAAAAAAATGTCAAAAAAACATGGATCGATGTTGAAAAATGTATATATGACCTCGTTATGGATTCTACAAACGTGTTGGAACTCTCGAGTGTTGGTGAGTTGGAATTTTTTTTTCTCCCTTCAATGGTGGATGTTGAAGTGGAAACCATCGCGATTTACGATTGATGCATTATAGGGAGCTAGGTAGAGATCCATTTGTGATTTAAGCGACAGGGATTGGCTCACCGGAAAATCGATGTCGTTGTCGAAGTTCGACCGCGAGCCGATCAACGGTTTGAAAGGTTCCGTGGATGTTGATGAGGTCGGTACAGGTGGCGTTTCACCAGCGATTCGCCGAGTGGAATCCGGGCGAAGTATTATTCTGGCATTGACGGGAAGGGAGTTTAGCCTCGCGTGTTCTCGTCTTCTCCATTCTATTGGATCGTAACCGCCCCTGACGCCTTCCCCTCGTTGGCCTGGCTTCGACCTGCTGCAACAGTGGTACAACGAACCGGTAAGTCACCGGGTCTTGCGCGTTGAATTATTACGCCTAAGATACAAGAGCTCACGAGAATACCCGGTCTATGTGTTTGACGTGAATTTCACGAGCGAACTCACTTTGTCCCAGGAAACGATAATAACCGGAAGTGAAATTGTGAGAACGTCTGACGTTCGTTAGGAGTTTGATAGCGTCGAGATTCAGGCTTTTTTTCTAGTATCAAAACCAGGTGGTTGCTAGTTTTCGAATTGCGATTGAATTATTTTGAATCTATATTCAAATAGAGTTTGATAGCGTCAAGATTCAGACTTTTTTCTAGTACCAAAACCAGCCAGTCAATAGTCATCGAATTGCGATTGAGTTATTTTGAATCTATATTCAAATAGAGTTTGATAGCGTCAAGATTCAGGCTTTTTTCTAGTATCAAAACCAGCTAGTTAACAGTTTTTAAATTGCGATTTAATTATTATGAATCTATATTCAAATAGTAGGGGGGGGATCTGAAGATGGATAAAAATGCGGGAACTGCCGTGAAAATATCAAAATTTCGAAGATATTTGTTGAAAAGTAATAAAGTGGTTAAAATTGGTCGAAAGTGGGTACTGTTGAAATCTAATGACGCGAGAATAAGGAGAAGGGCAAACATGTACTCACGAATGATCCTCATGGTGTGGTCGTCGGCGTCTACTATTTCTGGAATTTCGTTCGTTCTCGAATCGCTGTCTTTCCCTTTCCTCTCTGAGTCGTTGTCTGGCACGTACCTCGGATCTTGTTCGCTCCAGGTCCTGTTGATTTCGAAGGGCGTTATCCGCTGTCCTTCCGGCTGATTCTCGTCTGCGAAGCTCCTCGGCTTCCCGATCAGGTATTTCACCACTCGGACGTCGAGAGCTTCCGTAATCTTGGGACCCGTTTCTTCGTGGCTGCTTTCTCCTGTTCTCTTCGTCCCTTCTAGCTATTTCCGCCAAACGATTTAGTTCGCGACGCTTGGACTCGGCGCGTTGATATTCCACTTCCCTGCGACGTTCCTCTTCCTGCACTCGTCTCTGATTCATTTCCCATTGACGTTTCTCCTCGAGTCTCTCTTGATGTCGCTGCCGGTACTCCGAGTCGTCTTGACGGTTGCGATTTCCAAAATTCGTCGGAGCTGAAGGACCGTGGACTCTGCCGTGGTCGTTTCTCATGATCGGTTGGTTATTACGATTTCCAAGTCTGGCAGCTTCGATCGTGCGTCTCTGTTCTTGCAAGCCACTTTCTTGGTGCCACGTCCGACTGTGATTTTGTCGTGGAACTAAAACCGGTTGATTTCTTCTCACGTAATCCTGAAGTTTCCGTTCCTCTTCGAGTCGACGCCGTTCTTCCTCCTCGATTGAACGACTGTGATTTCTCCTTCGTTGATCCTCGGTTTGCCTACGTCGTTCCTCCTCGTCTCTTTCCCGTTGTCTTCTTTCTTCGTCCGCTTTGCTTTTCCGAGTTTCCTCCATGTGCCTCCTGTGATGTTCCTCCTGCCTTCTTTGATACTCGCTCATCTGCTGACGTTTTCGTTCTTCCTCCATCTGTTGACGTTTTCGTTCTTCCTCCATCTGTTGACGTTTTCGTTCTTCCTCCATCTGTTGACGTTTTCGTTCTTCCTCCATCCGCTGGCGTTTTCGTTCCTCCTCTTTCTCTCGATGTCTTCGTTCCTCTTCAATTCGTGTACGTCTTCGTTCTTCCTCTACCCGTTGACGACTTCTTTCATCCTCTACCCGTTGACGTCTTCTTTCCTCCTCCATTTGCCGACTTCGTTGATCCTCGATCCACCTTCTATGCTCAGACTCGTTTTTCCCGGAACTTCCATCAGGCGTCGGATGAAGCTTAGTTTGCTTCGGATCGATTGGACGGTTTCGTTCGATGTAATCTCGGAGCTTGCTCTCCTCGTTCTCTTTGCCCCGATGACTTCTGCCAGCGTCTTTATCCCGACGTGATTCCGGCCTCGTCAGGGCAGACGGTGGTTCTTCGTAATTTCTATGACTCTCGTATTTTCTTCTCTCCTCTTCTCGTCTCCTGGTCCATTCCCTACGTCTCTGTTCCTCTTCCAATCTACGTCTGGATTCTTCCTGTTTTCTTCTAATCTCCATTCTACGACGTTCTCTCTCCTGTATTTCCAATTGTTTCTCGTATTCCAGCCGAATTTTTTCAATTTCCGCATTCACGTCTCTGTGACGGGCATTCTCAGGGTGACGATTGCGGTCCCCCATGGTTGCGAGATTCCTGTTCATTTCCTGTCGTCTCTGCTCGTACTCGCGTCGTCTCTTAGCGAGCTCGGCTTCTCGCAACTGATCGGTATCACTTTCATCCTCATCCTCATCACCATCGTTCTCACCAAAACCCCAAAGATCCTCGTCATCCCGGGGTCCATTGGCGCCCGGATCGTATCGAGATTCCGTACCGTGATGACTCCGTCCATCCGAGTAACGAGCCCAGAGTAACTTCCGCCCGTTCGAGTTTCCTGTTTGCCTCGATTCTGGAACGGCTGATTCGTCTTCGGAGTCAGAGGTCGTTGAAAACGAGCTGGTGTCCCTTCGAGATCGTTCGATCTTCGAAGCTTCCGGTTCAGCGACCCTCTTTCCTGCACTGTCCGTAGTATTGCTAGGACCAAGATCACCGCGTTCCGGAAACGTCTCCATCATCGGATGTTCCTCCTGGCGTTTGTTCATCTCCAATACCGGATCTATGTCACCTCGGTTCCACCTTCTGGTCGTTGGTTCCGGACTGGTACTCTCCATTTTCTTTAATTTCAACAGTTCGTCCATTTCCTCGTAAACTTCACCGGAAGGTGGCGCCTCTTCGTCAAGATCCAGAACTATCGGCGTTACCCGAAGCAATATTGGCTCCGTCGATTCTCTGTAAACTGGTTCTCTGTACTTTTCGGTATCGTCCCAATCGCCAACATTCGCATTTTTCATTCCAGCATTTTCGGAACGTTTCCGCCTGTCGGAAGCTTCGAGACCTTCGCATCCGACCTGCAATTCGGGCACGCCACCCACAGTGAACACCTCGTCTTTGTGGTTTTCGTTAATCTTGCGACGTGTCGATGTTGACTCCTTGTTGAATTTCGGTGGTTGTTGAAATATAGCTGGTAGCGGATTCTCGTTATCAACGGATTTGAGCTTCCAAAGTATCTCTTCGGCTGTAGCTTTCTTCGGTAGTTTGCTTTTCATCCTGGATCCTGCGAGTCTCCCATCAACTTGCGGTACGAGTAACGAGCTCTCGTGATGAAGGTCGAGCTTGTAAACTTCAACGGAACCTGGCCCTTGGTCCTGAAAAGTGTCGTCCCGTACGAAATCGTCGTTTCTCGAAGCGAGGCTACTTTCGGAGTCTTCCGAGACACCGAGGTATCCCAAATCGCTGAAATATCTATTGTCTTTCGCGGGACTGGAAACTTTCCACTCTCTGGTAAATACAGGTAAAACGTCCAGCTCACGAATCGCCGAGTCTTTTCGACTCTTGTAATCGCTCGGAATGTAATTGTCGTCTCGTCTCCTTCCGAATGTCGAATCCGTTGATTCTGCAAGTTCCATCGAGAGCTCTCTTAGCTAAATCACTAGCAAATGTTCCTAGCTTCGATTACGACCAAAAGCACAATGAGGCTTCAGGTGTTTCTTTGTTTCGTTACTTTAAAACGAAACAAAAAAAAATGTATCACGTGATGTATGCGTTCGAGAGATATAGCTGATATTATTGATCCAGATTTTTCAAAAATAAAATCGTTAATTCGTTAGATAAAAGAACGATCCCCTGGACCCATCAATTCTCCAAAGCCCAATGTTCGGTTTCACCAAATACACCCAAAAGTATACGAGAAAACTGGTTTTGAAAATTTGCGAAGCTATATACATCTTCCACGTGTCCTTAAGATCTTTGTTCAACCGCCATTCTTTTACCACCGTGAGAATTCATTACCGAGTCTTGTGGTCAGCTCCTGCCGGTATTTCAGCCAGTTGGGATAGTTGAGCGGTACTTGGGCAACATCCCTCCCGTGCGAAGATTGGTAAGGGGAGTATTGATCGCCGGGAGAGAGGGACGCTGCTCCCACCACACCCGTAAGCCAATACGTGGTCAGGACTACCGCTATTCTTGTTGCTCCCATCGTGTCGCTGCACATACAAAAATTCTATTTAATCCGATTATTCGACAACTTGTAATCGCTGCTGTTATCAAAAAAAGTAAAAAACAAATTTCACGAATCAATTTAATCAATCTGGGTAATGTTTGACATAAAATTTTACTGCGTTTATTTGACGAACAAATGGTGCAAAAAGTAAGCAAAAACGTCGATTTGAAATCATGGTTTTTCCATTTATCGACAGATCGATCAATTCGATCGATAAGAGAGTGATGGAACGCCAACGTTAAAAGCTGACGTTTCGCATGTAAGCCTCTTGTAGCCACGTGGCGTCTCTTGATCAACGATATTGTCGCACTCTATAATTAAACTCGGAAACTAGCGATATAGACAGTGTCAACGAGCCAAGGTTTCGACGAGCGAAGACGCATCGTGATCCTGACCTTGTGGATTGCGTCACTTCGAAACACAGTTAATTGAAGATACCTCGATCAGGTGTGTTGACAAATCTAGAGTTCGCAATGGGAGAAAAGACCAGAAGAAAAGTGACGTGCGTCATTTGGGCTCCACGAAGGTCACGGAAAACATTTTTTTTTTTGGCAAATGGCGGATCGGTCTGGAATTGTCGATAACCAATTGCAACCTCGACAGAAACTTTGGCCAGTGGCAATGAGCAGGCTCGAGCTTGGATTACTGATAGAGGAGGCTCCAAGGATCGTGGGCTTCCGTGGAGAATGGTGATGGAACCGCGAGATCGAAGTATCACAAACTTTATCGTATGACCCTGGAGAGCTCGATGAAGAGACTTGGGGGTTGCTATGCCAACTTCGAGCGTCCGTGGAAAGCTTATAAATATGAGCTACGGATTGGTATTACAGCTCAAGGGTTGAATACGGTTTGGAGAGCACTTTTATTCACCCTTTACTCAGGATAGTCACAAGGTTTTTCGAATTTGTGGATTCCTATGCATGGACAGTCTGTTTGACAAAAGCGTGTACGGTTTTTCGGTAGATTTCTCACAGGGAATTCCAATAACTAAAAATGCAAATACACTAATCCGATTAGAGTAAATAATGCTTCAAAATTTTTAGACGATTACTAATCATGGAGGCGACTGAATAATTAATTTATTATTATTATTCTAAATATTATAAATACGAGAATTAAATTGGAAAAACGTTGGACCGGTTTTGATAAAATTTGGAAGGGGGGTAGATTGCATCTTAGGGAATACAAGCTACCTTTTATCCCAAAAGTTTGTTTGGGTTCGTTTGGGAATGTTACTAATATTATGAAGAGGACAATTTTGATGTTTGGGTTAGTCGTTACTGAACCACGCCGAAATGTTTAAATAATTTAGATAAAATTTGTCTTTTTAGGTTGTGTCTACTGACTCAAGATAAAACAGTAGGAATCGTGCAATGTTGTTTACAGAGGTATATTACAAAGTTGTATTAGGTATACTTTCCTTCACTAGAATATGGCTTTGCATTATGAGCACGTAGGCAACCTTGCGAACTGGCTGGGTGAGATAAGTCTATTGCTTTATCGAATAGTAATACAAAAGTTTGCAACCTCAGCTCGAGTACCATCCAATGCCATTGTTATCTACAACACTGTGCAAGTTCTTATTTTGCAAATATATATAGTTTTCTACACAACAATGATATTCTGTGACATTTTAGTCGAAGGTTGGTACTTAGGTGTCACTAGTACGTAAATTACGAACGTTTAGTCTGTACCACCCATCCAAGAATGCTATAAAACACCGTGCAATAAACAAACGAAATAAATAAACTAAAAGTGCAAAAAAGCAAGAATAAAAGATTACAAATTTTTCCAACTTTTTTCACTCTTCGTTAATTTACTTACGAATTAAAATTTCAGCGAGGGAAGTTGCGAACAAAAGGTTTTCAACGAAGCATCACGTGGTACACCGTGAAATGTTTATACACACTTTTCAACGGTATCTCGACAAACAGTTGTCGAGTTTCGCCGTGCACGCTCTTGTCAAACAGACCGTAAAAGCGAATAAGCGAAGAATACCGATATATCGATAATTATAGATGAGGCCTCCGGGAGTAGATAATAGTTGAACACACGCGTACACTGCACTCTTGCGATCGAGTGATCTTGACACACTGCCGATGCCAGGAGCACGTCACCCACCTAAATGCCACGAGTCGTTTCTTCCTCCCTCTCCCTTTTCGACTGATCGCTCGGCTGTCTTGATTTGATTCGACTACCAGACTCGCTGCACATCGGGATTCTGTATCGCTTTATACACATCTCGAATTATTCCTATCAGATAGCGTTACGTTAGTAGGGTTTTCGAAAAAGACACGTGAACGCTGATTGCTCATCTTGAGAATATGACTTCGAATATGGCGGAGTTAAAACGTAATACCGGTTTGTTCGGGAAGCTCTCCGGGGATTGTCGTATCGAAGCGTTTTGCCATTTGCTGGTGAAGGTTCGAAAGACCCGAGTCAATTGACTGGTGAACTCTCGGTCAAAGCGGGAGTCATGACTCCGGCCATAACGTTCTCATCACTCGCGTATACGGATACATCCGTTTTTTTCACACTACTTTTCATAACGCATGCGCGTGCCTTTGTTCCCCGCAATTTCGCCAATTGCGAGCAATTCTTTAACGACGAGTCCTTGGAACTCTGCTTTCGTACCGTTTACGTCTTATGATGATTTACGGTTGTATCGAATCGTAGACTACGCACTTTATCACTGCGGCTTCAATTAGCCTAATGCCTTTTTTTTTTCTTTCTTTATTTTTTTGAAATTTTTATTTTATGGAGCTTGTTTAAACTGGTAAACGTAAACGCTGACATCACTGCGCTTCGTCGTCATCAGTGGTTAACCAATAGCTCACTCCGCTAACACCCGACAAGTTTCTAATTTGGGGTCATCACGGTTCACCGACTTGCCCACTTTGATCCTCTCAATCGAACGGATTGCGAATTCTTACTTCAATGATGCAAACGTCCGAATATAAATGTTGCGTTACCTAGTGACGATGTACACTTGACTTTGGACTACTCCGACTCGGAAACCTCGACCGACGACGATGACATCGAGATCTCGGTACTTTGGAATCTTCGGGGAATTCGTTATGACTGACTGACGTTGGCTGTATGTGTAACTAGCTTTTGATTTCAAAGATATTTTCGAAATATTTTTCGACTCTTTATGGGATAATTTTTGTTTAAAAATCAAGTTTTTGAATATTTTGCAAATGGGCTGAGCTACAATTCTATGTTTTTTTACTAAAAAACATATCTGCCCTTCTTTGGCAAATGGCATCCAAATCTGGGTGAAAATTATTTACGATTTTCAGTCAAAATTATTTTTGTCAACATCTTGTAGTAAAAAAAATCGTCAGAAGAATGAGGGATGGCTTAAGTATCATAAAAAAGTCATTTTTTCAATTTATTGATAGATTTTGTGACGTTTAGTTGCAACAATGAAAATAATTAATTGTTTTTGAAGATAATACTTTTTTATTTTTTATCTATCGACCCAATGGTTGGGCATGGTAAAAATTTACGAGACAAGTAGAGAGAGAAGAAACAGAAATAAAAATTCGAAAATGAAGAAAAAAAGAAGTTTTTGTGCTACCGTTAGAACGTGGTGAATTTATGAGGGAAACGCGAGAAACGAAACATCCCCTCAAGCCCCCGCCCACTTCTCGTTGCCGAGAGTAGTATACCAGCGTTTCTCCTCCGTCTTTTTTTTTTCTGCCAGCATCAATTTTCCAACGTTGAAGAATCCTCGAATTCTGCAGCGCAGGGTGGCCCGAGATGGATGTACGTGTTACTATAATATATCAGAATTGCGATATCGCGAGCAATCGAAACTCTGAGATCGTGATTTTATTGGCAATTGGTGGATGAATGATGATAGCTGAATGAAAGTTTACCACACTTACGTGAATAACGTTACGATCGGTTATGATCATCGATATAACGACTGTAGATTTAGGAATGAAACGTTGGAAAATAATTTTGTGATGTTCCTGTCGATATATACGTATCTCATCGCGACCTACTTTAAAATGATCAATCGTCGAGGTTACCTACGTTTACCCCGGTAGGTAAATCGTTTCGAGACCTTTCGTGCTGAGAAGAAAATAAAAATCGATTGAAAAATTTAAAGGTGTTGGTGTAAATTTTTCAACAAGATTGATAGACGCAGATGGAGTCTGTTTGGTAAGAGCGTGCACGATGAAACTCAATACTCGTTTGGGTTTGTTCGGGTTAAAAAAAAAAATAAATTTATTGCGTTATCACGCAACGAGCAAAGTTTATAGTATCATGAAAAATTGAAAAGAAAATGGGAAGCACGTGGGAAAAGACATCGTCACCCCTAAAAAATGCAGTTTTCTCGCTTGACGCGATAATCAGCTTTTGATATTTCTCGCACGAACGTTTTCACATTTTGTCCGTTCTCGCCTTTTTCCCGGCTGAATAAACTGCCCAGTTTTCACAGCGTTTGTGATTTCGTTATTTCGCTCTCGGGCCTTTAACGTCAACCGAGAAAACTACGATCCTCGGCTTTCGCAAGGCAGCTTCAGACGGAGCAGCTTGCGGCTGCGATAACGGTAGAAAATTCATAGCCATATCCTCCACACTTCATCAGCCAGCTGATATAAACTGCACATCCCGTTCTGTAATTAAATTTCACGAAAGTTCTTGAGGCGAGCGAGAGGGATCGAAAGGGAAATAGAGTTGGACGAAGGGCTAAATTATTGACAATCGCCCTCTTCTTCCTTGACAACTCTTGATAACTGGAGAAATACGTATCCTCTGTGTAATGAAATTCTGAACACGTGCCATCGTAAAATTCAAAATCAAAGAAAAAATGAAAATCAAACCCAATCGATTCCTGAAATGATAGGATCGATGGAGCTCTATTGGAATGACGAAGAAAAGTAGTTCATTGATGGCTGAAAGGATGTCCCATTTTCAAATTTTGCAACCCATTTCATCAGGGCTGATTTCGATTCAAGACCCTTTCGATTTTTGATTTATTTAATGAAAGCTTTTTTTTTCTAGAGCTTTTCTGTAAAGTTTCGTAATTCGATCATCAGTTGGATAAATGTCCTATTTCACAAATATGCGCACACTTGACCCAACCGACTATTCAGTTTAGAAGTTCCAGCAGTAATGAGACAGAATCACGGTTTCTTTCGTCCTCATTCCTATGATTTTATTTTAATTTTTACGAAACGATGGTCCCAAAAAAATAGGCCGTTGCTCACGTGATCAGCTAGCAAACGGAATAAATCGAGACTGCGCGGATCGTCCAGAAAAGCTAAAAAAAAAAATCTGTTCATTTTCTCCGGGGAAAGACGTAAAATTGTGAACACGGTCAGATTGGGGTTCTGAATGAGAAACCTGGTCGGAAAGTTCGAAGAGTACGGAAGTAACGAAAGAAAAAACAAAAGGAGAAGGAAATAAATACCGTTATCTACGAATCCGGGTTAATTACTTTTTTTTCCCTTGGCACTAACGAGGCCCCTGCAGTGCTGATGTATACACCCTGCCTTCGGCCGGCGCGCTTCTTTTTCCATTCCTGTCGTCTGCGCTCTTTGCAATCGTAACAACGTCCCCAAAGCTATTGGATTCCTAGGTCTGACACACGACAGCGAGAAAAGAGAGGATCAGAAAAGTGAATTGCCATGAAACGAGGACTGGTACCATAGTTACCTCGGAAAATTGGGTATGAACAACCGGAAGGGCGTAAGTTCAAAAACCGGAGCAGTCAATCGTGGGAATCGTGCTTTTTTCTCAAATAATTAATTGCCAAGCCTGGGGGACACGTGAGTTTCTCTCGAAAGCAGCGATGCTGCTTTCACGAGGATGGCCATCAACGGGATGCCATCATGGGCTCACACCACTCGTCCACTGTAATCCACTTTCGCTGGCCTACGATTTCGAATATCCTGGAAAACCTCTCAACGACTAATCATTTTCTATATCGAGGCTCTATCAGGATATACCGTACTCTCTAATCTCCATTTTTCTCATTACCGATCTGTACATACGTCTTCACGTGCCTGGATCGTTTGAATCAGACGGCTGGGACTGACTGATACATCGATGGTCATTTCTCATTACCAAAGTAGCTTTCGCTTAATTGTCCAAACGCTTCACACTTTCATCATAATTCCGCGAAGAAAAAGTAGCTCAGTCTGAATTTTCACGAGGGTATATTGATCCAAACTTCCAGGGGTTGATGTGGATGTTAGCTTTTGAATTTTTCGACCTACTGTTTTGTACCTTGAAGGAATTATTTGTCCGAATTTATGGAATATTTATACATATTAATTTATATATTTATTTATATAATTTATATATAAATAATCGAGATCGATTTTTCGATAAATCGATAATCAGGAGATCGATTATTCTTTGGAAAAATAACTGGACCAATTTTAGTTTTTTTTACGAAAATGAATTTAACTTTTTGTCCAACAGTTTATTCAGGAATACCTTGACGAGTCAATTCGACGAAATTTCTGACAAACGAGAAACATCTCGATTTTTCTATACTCAAACATTTTCGTAAAATTTCCACTCGAATACTTTTTCCTCCACCGTTGATTGTCCCGATGAAAAACAAAACAAACAAATGAAAAGTGAGTTGACTCCATTCTGAGCGAATTTCTGTATGATAAATATAAGGAATTATCGCAATCCCCCAATTCCCTAAGGCTTTTTTCGTCTCCATTTTAATCCGTTGGAAAGCCCGAAGTGGAGCATCGCGGAAAAATGGTTCAAATAGGAATACGAAGAGAAGCGAAGATGAAGAGAGAAAACGAGAGATCGAAAAAGAGAGAGAGAGAGAGAGAGAGGTGGCGGAATGATACCAAGGGGCGAGAAGTGTAAGACGGAAATACCGCAGGAGCTTTTCCGCCTCTGGTGGTTCCTTTCGTGATCTCATGCTCCATGGCCGTTCTTTCCTTCTTGCGGACAGCCGTGTGCGAAGCTACGGCGAGTACGGACCGATGCAGTTAAGGAAGGTAAATTTGCATAGACGTGGTGTATATTGTACTGCGTTTCTTGGAAAATGGTAAGTGCTGAGGGAGACAAAGAGAAAAAGAGAGAGAAAGAGAAAAAGAGAAAAAGAGAAAGAGATAGAAAGAGAAGGAAAGAAAGTGGTTTGCAAGAGTAAAATTCAAGAGGAGAAGATTCGTTTCTCTCGCGATTTCCACAGAAGAGTAAGAAAAAGAAGATAGGGAAAACGTTCTGAAGGTTGGGTGGACCGCTTTGCGGAAAAGTTTGCCCGTAGAAGTGTCCGTTCTTGTTCAGGCACCCGTGAGATGCGCGCCTGGGCGATACTTGGAGGAGCACGATGCAAAGCTATGCACCATGTACTTTTCGATCTCTTGTATATCAACGTTCGCACCGATTCGCTCCGACTCTTTTTCTCTTTCGTTTAACCGAGACAACGCTAATTGCTTTTCGGCAGTTCACCGCATCACGAACTGCTCCAGATGAGAAAATGAAGAAGAGATGAAAACTGTGGATACCGAAATTATCAGAATTTACAGTTGACTGAAGGACACATAGAAGATCTACGTAACATCAGTAACTTTCTCGACGAAATAAAGTTCACTGCTGCGGTCATTTATCAATCATATTTAAGTGTAGTAAAAAGAAATCCATGATTTTTCCAATAGATGGCGTTAGAAAGATGCGATTTCGTTCTAGACAAAAACTTTTCCAACAGTTTTGTGATTGTACTCGGTTGGTGGTTGGTTGACTCCACAAAATAATGGATTTCTTTTTACTACACCTAATACACGATTCACCCCCACCGATAGCTGGTCAGAGTGAAACGGTTGAAGTTAAACGTGTCGATTTCCAGATCGTGCTGTGAAAAATAGGAGAAAGTTGTGGCTCGGATATACCAGGCGATTATTAATAGGAAAGGCGATTCGACCACTTATCAATGATGAAGCATAATGGCTTGTGTCATATTTCAGTGTAATAATAATAATAATGGGGGGTTCCTTTATTACTTTTATTTCCATGTATACACTTGTGGATTTTTTACATATCTCCTTTTTTCTTTTTTCTCCTCGAGTTCCAATTTTTCTGATACTTCCAATATTTTAATATTTCCACTTTTCCTTGCTAGCCTTCCATTGGTTAATCTTTTTCTGTAACTTCCTACCCGCACTTCGCTAAGCTAACCTACCTATAGTGCGTTCACAGCCGACTTAGCTACACTATACCGCATTTGCCGAGGACACGGGGAAACTGT